>PVLA01006027.1:0-132940 GCA_004027455.1 Hydrochoerus hydrochaeris
TGAAGCAGAAAAAGCCCAAGGCTTTTACAGGTTTTGAAACTGAATTATACGTAAAATATGCTTCAAAACATAGTGATATGGTGAGGGTGGAGGAACGCCACTATTTTAGTCTGGTCTTGAGTATAAATGGGCTCAGTGCTCAGGCCGTGGCAGGGAGGAAGGCAGGTGTAAGTTTTTCTCCTTTTATCTCTTCTTCAAATGCTTTCATTGCAGCCGGTAGTCAGAGTCCCATTGTCATCATATTCTCTTTCCTTTGCTGTCTTTGCCCCCTGCACCTTTGCTTATTTTTATGCTGTGGACTTAGTACATAGCAGTTCTTTGTTTTCTACCTGGCTTCTTACATGTTAGGCAGATAGTTCATTTATTTAATTATGTTTCATCTATTTAACTTATACTTTAATTTATACTTTCTTATATAGGTTCTTAGAACTTTTAAGTAAGAACAGGTTTAAAACTCATATTACTTATTTCTTAGTAAAAACATTAAAAACCTATATTTTCTATACCTGAATGTATGTTACTGTATTATCAATTAATGTATTGTGTATATTTTATTAACATTTGTGATGTTTCGGTTTATATTTTTTACATGTTATTCCCATATGTACCACATAATATTTTACTGCTATTCACTTGAAATTTATTTAGTGCAATATATATTGTAGCTAACTATAGAAGCATATTTATCATGATATGAGCCTATATATAAACGAGGACACTAGTGGTACTAACTTGGAAGGTATTTAAATAAAAATTATTAGTGCTTTATAGAGAACACTTTTTTGAGTAAAAAATTTTTATTTTTAAGATATTCCTGCATATACTATTTTTTTTAAACCCACATATTGTCAGGCCTAACTGATTTGTTCATCTGGGCCTCTGGGTGAAGGTACCTTTTCTAAACTGGAACCTATGTTTGACCTCTCCTGTACATACAAGATTACATGCAAAGTCAGGTGGTCCTCTGTATTTGCGTTTCCCCTTATCACCCTCTCCTACCAGCAGCGTCCTTCTTGACACACCGCAGTGATATCTGCTGGTCACCAAGAGGGCTGTACCCCGCCCGAGAGGCCGGGCCGGCTCCAGCACCCTCTGGTCACTTGAGCAAGTCTCTCGGGCTTCCTGAGGCTTCATTTCTCGCCCTGCAGGACTAGCAGCACTGGGATGAATCATCTGTAAGATCTCCATCCCTTTCTTAGTTCTTATTGTCAGAAGCAAAATAAAATCTTTCACACATGGATTTATTAATTTTTACTTTTCTGTTTCACTTGTTTTCAACATACTCTACTGCACAAAATTTAAACTGGTTTCAATATTTAGTTGTAATTTGTAAATCACTATATTTGGACATGTCTAGGATGTGTATAAAGCACACAATATACAATACAATACAGTATACAATGAACTCACTGCCGAGTTGGGGTGCACCCGGGGCATCTCCTTGGCACTTGCAGGGTCCTGAGGTGTGGTACAGACGCATGAGGAGCTCACCCAGCCATTCTCTTCCAGCTGAAAACCAAAAAGTCAGGGCCACCCAGAGCAATAGAAATTTCTATTGTAAATTAGCAATTTTTAAAAGGCTTCCTCCCTGGAAATACATTGCAAATTATGCAATGAAGGCAAATGCATAGAAAGATGTTCTAACTTAAAGAAATTTATTTCACAATTTTCCCCTCAGGCTCAGCACTGTATCCAAATAGAAATCAAATTTCTTCTCAAAAGGGAAAATCGTTGCAAAAATGGGAGGATGGAAACAAATGAACAGATACCTCTGAGGCTGATTTCAAAACAAAGCTTTTGTTAAAAACTACATTAGTATATCGGTATCCATTTACATATCACAGAAAACCATTCCTTTCTCTCCAGAACGAAGACTCTTGGTTCTGACCTGTGGAGGATCATGAAAAAGATGAAAACCAGAACCAATACTTAAATGCGAGAAGTCTCTGCTCCCTGGTCAGATCCACGGCTCCTACATCATCTGTCTTTCCCTGTCCTAATGACTTGATACAAATCACTATCTCTTCTGCTGATCTAGGAAACACATCAAAAGCTGGACATGATTTCTTACACCTGACATTCAAGTCAGTAACATAAAATCACAGGAAGGAACTGTTTTCGATAAACATCAGTGTGGAATGTTTTGTTTTTAAGTGAGAAATCGTTTTTTCTTCATTGCTGATAAGCAAAGGATGCTGTGAAACTGGGATCATTGTTTTAGTAACATGAGAAAACATCAAATTTGATTCTTTTCAGCAGTCTGTGTTGCTAATGTAATCCCTTTCAAATAAGTGTTTGCTTATGTGAGCGTATAAAAAATGAAAAAAATAAAAAGCCTAATGATGGTTGCCCCAGAAGAGGACTGGATGATGGTAAAGTACAGATTGAAGGAACATTTTCTTTTTCCCACTCATGTCTTTATTACTTGAATATTTTTGACATTACTATAACTTACTTTAAATGTATTAAATAAAATCTCATTGATTCCTTTTTAATAAATCCAAAATATCTTGTCGTTTAGTGGGGAATTCTCCCCACTAAATTCAATCTTTTAATTTTCCTAAAATAATTATTTGATTATCAGTTAATGGCAAAATCCTGAAATATTAATCAATATTTTTTAACAGTTGTGGTCCCTCAAATGAATTGCAAGTTTCTATGAGACAGAGACCCTGACATTTCTTTGACTTTCTCCTGAAATTCATTTCCAAAGTGCCTATTCAAAGGAGCTACTCAGTCATAAGGACAACATTCTCACTTGTAATCTCACATCTCCACCCAAGGCTTTCAAACAAGTATTTCCAGCACTGCTAGTGTTGTGGAAAAACAAGGACCAAATCAGATAGAAGACACATAGGCACCAAGGAGTTGGAAGGCAACGCTTTATTCTGCTTATGGGCTGGGGAAACTCAGCTCTAAATCACCAGCCCTGCCTTGGGGTTAAGGAGACACTTATGTGTATTTTAGGCAGGAAGTACAAAAGGCTGACAGCAGCTTATTTTATAGTTGGCTCCACAGGCTGAGTCATATGTTGTCAGGCAGACTTGTTCTGGGCTGAAGGGGGTTCTTCAAGGTCAGGCGCTTGGGTGAGCAAGAAGAAGCAATCATTATCTTTAAGTGAGCCAGTCTTTCCTTGAAGTAAGTTAGCACAGTAAGGCGTACTTTCTGGCTGAGTTATGTCTATCTCACAAGTTACAGCTGGCACTGGAATATCAAGGCTGGCTGAGTCTAAACAGGCTGGGCCTGCCTTTCTTGCTCTTAATATATTGTCAGGTGATAAGGTTTAAAATTCCCTTCACACTAGAGCTCTTTGCTTAGGGTACAACTAACAGGTAAGAGAAATGCTTCCCCTGACCCCATCGTTTCAGTCTATTGGGAATGAAAAGTGGGATTTCTGGCTTTGGTTACCACCAACACACACACCATGAATATCAGAGACCTAACTGCTAACATCTCTGTTGCCAACAGAACATATTCTGTTTGCTTCTACCCTGACTTGTAGAACCCACCTGGAAATGCTGCCGTCTCAGTGTGGTAATAATGCTAGAGGAAGATGCCGACTCAGGCACTGTGCCTGTAGCAGAAGGGTTAGACTCCTGCTGTTTCTATCAGTAGCTAATGTTGAGAAATGCTAGGCTAAGGCTCCCACCTTCTTAAAGTTTCCCTGACATGCTCAAATCAGGGCCAGCCTGCCCTGGACTCCAGTCAGACCCCTGGTCTGGATTCCTGGATGTGTTGTTCTCTTTCAGGGCTCAGGAGGACAAAGAGGCCAAAGGCTATTTGAGTTGGCCCATTTGGGTTGGTTTAGTTTGTGATCTAGGTGTTCAGACCACTCTCTCCTTCATGCACAGGGGATATGGCATTGGAACACGGCTGGTGGAAGACTTCTTGGCTCGGTCCTGTGTGAGAAGATGGCACAATTATTCAGAAATTATGCACTTAATTGCCAAGGTAAATGCATTTTTAGCTGTGTCCTTATGCTTTGAATTCAAAGAGATATCCAAGAAATAAAAAATTCTATTGAAAGCTGGCAAAACTAAATAAGGCTGAGGATAGAATTTCAGACCTTGAAGACAGGATCATAGCTAGCTATTGTGAAAGGACAGAACTTTTAAAAATAACAAAGCAGGAGGGCTGGGTAGATGGTGGATCAGTAAGCAGCAAAATAGGGAGCCTTTCTGAGAGAAACAGCTCAGATGCTGGAATAAAACATCCTGGAGAAGACCAGACAGAGGGAGATGGATCCTCTTGACCCAGGAAGAAAGCAAAGAGGGAAAAAGAAAGAAAGAAAGAAAGAAAGAAAGAAAGAAAGAAAGAAGAAAACAAAATCATGGATGGAAGGCTGTAGCCAGACTCACGCTCACTGGAGCTAGTCCCATTGTTACAAAAAGCTGCTGGAAACTGGAGATGCGCGGAGGTCCGGTCATGATGAAAGTGGGGATTGGTAGCCTGAGGGCCTTGGTGGGAGGAAGTGGTCACAGAGGGGAGCCACAGAAGGAGTGGAGAGCAACACTCTGGCTCAGAGATCTGTACCAGCTTGCAGTGAATGAGGGGAACTTAGTCCTCCCATGGGAGTGGACGACAGGCCATGTGTGACATTTTGGAGTTGGGCAGGACAAGCCCAGAACCAGAAATGCAGCAGCCTCAGTCAACCACTCCTAGCGCAGAGCAGATTGGTGAGAATTGCTCGGACTGAGTCCCACCCCTGTGCACAATCCAGTAGCAAAGGACGAGGTCTCCCTGAAACTATTCCTAACTGGCCCCGTCTGCACAGCCCACACTGATGTGATAAAGACTCCCAGAGCTTGACCAGCTCAGAAGGGAGGGGCCAGCCTGCCCCTGCTTGTACTTCAGTGGTCATCAGCAGACTGGGGAGGGCAGCAATCCCTATCCAGCATGCTTCAGAGTAATCATGGCTAATTCAGGAAGTGCCAGGGACCCCCATTGTCTACTCATCTGGAGGAAACCAGAAACATGACAAGAGGAAGAAACAAAAGGAAATCTCCAGCCCCTAACACAAATACTACTGGCCTGGGGGAGGTAAACACAGAAGAGATAAGGGGATGCACACCTGCAGTGTTGGAAAAAGCAGCATCTGACATACAGAATTATCTTCATGACATTATAAAAGAACTAAAAACAGAAATTCCAATACAAGTAAAGGAAGATTAAAAAAGTAATAAAATGCTAAGAACCTCTCAAGAAGACACAGATGGAAGAATGGAGGGGCATAGAAAAAGGAGAGAAACCTTCGATGAAGAATATAAATAAAATCTAGAATACATGAAGCAGATTTAAAGAGACTACCAGGGAATTAAAAACTCCATTGAAAGCTGGCAAAACTGCTTGAAAGAAACTAAAGATAGACCATCAAACCTTGCAAACACTTTGCAAACCTTGAAGACAGATTTGCAAAGTGTGATCATGAAAGGAAAGATCTCTTAAAAATAACAAAGAACCAGAAAGTAACAGGCTAGAGACTAGAAGATAACAAGAGGATCTATAGCTTAATAATAAAAGATGCAAGTGAAGAAGCAGGGGTAAACAAAAATGAAATACAAAGGCTATTTATAGAAATAATTAAAGAAAACTTCCCACACACAGGAAAAAGAAATGATATCCAGATATATTAGGCATATGGAAATTCAGCCAGCTATAACCAAAATAGATCTACACCCAGACATATAATAATCAAGATCCCAGAAATTCAACACAAGAACAGAATATTGAAAGTGATCAGAGAAAAGAAACAGATCACCTATAAAGGAAAATCCATCAAAATCATGACAGACTTCTCCACACAAACCATCAAATCAAGAAGAGCTTGGAGCGAAGTATTCCAAGCCCTGAAAGAAAATAACCTTCAACCCAGATTGATGTACCCAGCAAAAGTATCTCCCAAAATTAATGAGAAATAAGATGCTTCCATGATGAAAAGGAACTGGGGGAGTTTGTGACCACCAATCCAACCCTACAAAAATACTGAAAGATGTTCTAGAGAGAGAGAGAGAAAAAAATACCATGGTTTCAAGAACAGTGACAGAGGGGGCTCACTGAAGGGGCAGACAGTGAAATGAAGGGGAAAAGTAGACAACCAGAAGCAGAAAAATAGCACAACAGAGATGAGGCAGAGAAGGTTGGCCATAATCACTAACATAGGTGCCCTCCATACACTACTAAACAGAAACACAGACAGAGTGGATCAGGAGATAGGGTCCATCAAGATGCTCTATAGAAAAAATATATTTAACCTGAAAGAAGGTTTATGGATTTAAAGTCAAAGATGAGAAAATAATGCTCTATGTGACAGGGAACCAGAAAAAAGTGGGGGTAGCTCACCCTTCAGCTGCAGATTGGTTGGAAAGATGTAACACTATTATACAATGGAGAACTACTCAGCTATAAGGAAAGAAAACCTTGAGGCTCTTGTAGGTAAATGGATACAACTTGAGACCAAGCTCAGGGGTAAAATGATTCAGAATCACTTAGGTAAAAAGCAGGTTGCCTCCCTAATCTAAAAACTAATGGAGTTAGTGGGATGCAAAATGTACAGTGCATCTTGGGAAAGTGAAAGGGGAGGAATTGTCTAAATAGGGAAGGCAGAGGGCATTGGTAATCTTGTATCATGATTTGAAACCCAAATTGCTTTCATCATTCTGCTAAGTTTGGTTATATTCTGTTCCAGTTTGTCTACTTGTACTAGATTTGAGGGCATGGATGGCTATTCCAAAGATAGAAGGATATACTATGGTAACCATTTTTAATTTCCTATTAACTTAATCTAAAACCCTGTATTGCTTTCACTGCATTGCTTTGCTGATTTTGTTTGAATCTGTCTTGTTCGATTGCCATCTTGTCTTGGCTGATTTTATTTGAATCTGTTATGTTTGATAGCATCAAGTCTGAGATATAGGCAACTACTCTGAAGACATTAAGATTCACTGTGATATCCATTCTGGTTTGACTATTACCCTCTTTTGAAGTCCTATAATGTCTCTAATGTTTTGTTTCTATTGATTTTGTTCCATGCAATCATCAATTGTATTGTACTTGATGATATGGGCAATTCTATTGAAGATAACAAAAGACATCTTGGTAACCATTGTAGATCACCATGTATTGTGGTTTTAAATTATTTATTATATCCATCTTTTGTCTTGAATGACCCCCATTTTTTTTCTCATTTGGTTTTATTCTTTTCAAAATAAAAATTAAAAACATGACAATGCATAATGAAATGACAATTCAGCAGCTTCAAGATGATGCTAAGAGAAACAACATAAGACTAATAGGCAACAGTGAAGATGCAGGAGTCAATGCAAATGACATTGGTAAACTATTTACAGAAGTAATAGCAGAAAATTTCCCAAACATGGCAAAGGAATCTGATATGCAGATAAGTGAAGCATATATAATGCCAAATAGTCACAACCAGCATAAATCTACACCCAGACAAATAATAATTAAGATTCCAGAAATACACCATAAAAACAGAATATTAAAAGCTTTTAGATAAAAGACACAACTTACCTATCTAGGAAAGGCCATTTGAATCACAGCAGACTATTCAGAACAAACACCCACGTCAAGATCAGGTTAGAGTGAAGTGTTTCGAGCCCTGAAGAAAAACAACTTTCAACCCAGATTGATGGACCCTGAAAATTTTTTTGAAATGTAATGGAGAAACAAGATACTTCCATGACAAGGAACAACTGAAGAAATTGATGTCCACCAAACCAACCCTAGAAAGAATATTGAAAGACATATTAGATAAAAGATAAAAATGACAACAGCTTCCAGAACAACAACAGAAAGAAACCACCAGACAGAGAAGGCAATTAAATAAGGGGAAAAGCAGAAAACCAAGAGCAGGAAAATAACAGAACAAAGATGAGCCAGTACATATCAGCTGTATCCATCAATGTAAATGGCCTTCATTCACCTATTAAAAGAAATAGATTGAGAGAATGGATCAAGAAACAGGATCCCATAATACACTGTATGTAAGAGACACATCTGACTCAAAAGTAAACTCAAAAGTAAACTTTGACCAAAAGTCAAAGGATGGAAAACAATATTCCATGTGACAGGAACCCAGAAAAAAGTGGGGGTAGCTATTCTATTTGCCTACAATGTGAACTTCAAACCAAAAATTATCAAAAGAGATCAAGAAGGTGACTACATACTTGTTAGTGGAAAAATTCAAGAGGAAGAACTAACAATTATAAATAAGTATGCACCAAATACAAGAGCACCCAATTATATAAGACAAATACTAATGGACATGTAAAACCAAATACACAAGAGCACAATTGTAATAGAGAACCTTAATACCTCATTGTCACAAAGAGATAGATCAACTAGACAAAATGTCAGCAAAGAAATAACAGAACTGAATCATACCTGTGAGCAAATGGAATTAGTAGATGTTTTCAGAGTGCTCCACCCAACCATTCTTCTTACCTGCACATGGGACATTCTCCAAAATAGACTATATATTAACCTATAAAACATTCTTAAGTAAATGCAAAGGGATTTAAATTATTCCATGCATATTATCTGACCATAGTGCACTGAAATTGGAAATTAATGGCAAAAAAACTGCAAAACCTGCACAAATACATGGAAATTAAATAACAACTTCCTGAACAATCAATGGGTTACAGGTGAAATTAAAGAAGAAATTAAGCAATACCTACAATTCAATGAAAATGCAGATATAACATACTGAAACCTGTGGAATGCAATGAAGTGGTCTTAAGAGAGAAATATATAGCAATAAATCAAGAAAACAGAATGAGCACAAATAAACAACCTAATGCTATGTCTCAAGCTTCTAGAAAAAGAAGAGCAAATAAAACCCAAAGCTCACAGAAGAGGGGAAATTACAAAGATCAGAGCAGAAATTAATGCAATTGAGACTAAAAAACAGTACAAAGAATTAATCAAAAAGCTGGGTTTTTTTGAGAGAATAAACAAAATTGATAAGCCACTAGCCAACCTTATCAAGAAAAAGAAAGAAAAAATTCAAAGGCATGCAATCATGAATGAAAAGAGAGAAATTACTACAGATTCTATGGAAATTCAAAAGATCATGAATACCTACTTTGAAAATCTTTACTCATATAGGATGGAAAACACAGAGGAAATAGATTTCTAGAAGCTTTTGAACTACTAAAGCTCAATCAAGAAGACAGAACAATTTTGATTAATCCAATATCAGCTACTGAAATTAAAAATGTGATGAAAAACTTACGAACAACAACAACAGCAACGCCCAGGTCCTGACGGATTCACAGCTGAATTTTACAAGAAATTTAGAGAAGATTTAACACCAAACTCTTCAATGAAATTGAAAGGGAAGCAATCCTCCCTAACTCATTCCTGGAGGCAAGTATTACTCCGATACCAAAACCAGAGAAAGACCCGACCAAAAAGGAGAACTATAGGCCAGTCTCACTAATGAACAGTGATGCAAAGATTCTCAATAAAATACTGACAAATAGAATTCAGAAAGAATGGCTGCCATCAAGAAATCAACCTATAGTAAATGTTGGCAAGGCTGTGGATAAAAAGGAACACTGCTCCACTGTTGGTTGGAGTGTAGACTGGTGCAGCCAGAGTGGAAATCAGTATGGAGATTCCTTGAAAAACTAGGATTAGAAGTTGCATTTAATCCAGCTATTCTCCTTCTGGGGATTTTCCCAGAAAAATTGAAAAGGTCATGTCTCAGCGATGTATGTGCCCCCATGTTTATAGCAGAGCAATTTGTAATAGCTAAATCTTGAAAACAACCAAAATACCCGTCAACTGCAGAGTACATGAAAATGATGTGGTATTTTTATACAATGGAGTATTACTCAGCTATAAAAAGGATGATCTTGAGGCTTTTATAGGTAAATGGAGGCAATTTGAGACCATCCTCATAAGTGAAATAAATCAGACTCACATTTGTAAATATCATATTGTCTCTCTAGTATAAAAAATAATAAAAATCTGAAAAAGTAGTAAGATCCAAAATGTATAATAGATATTGTAATAATGAAAGGGAAAGAAAGTGCTCTAAAGGATATACCTGTATGTATGTTGTGCAAGATAGATAACCATACTCTAAGTTTTTATTAGTTCATCAAACAGAGTGGTTTGTATTGTCATTGTTTGATTGTCCACTTTTTATTCTTTGCTTTTATGACTTGAGCAACTGCTTCTAAGATAACATTATGTAATGTATCAACTAGTGATTTCTTACTGTTTTTCTTTTTTTGAAATTCTGTATTATTTCTACCCTTTTTTCTGTTTTGCTTTTTTTCTCTAAACAAAAACAAATAGATCAATATGGAGTTTGGCGGGGTTCACAGAAGACATAACTATACAGATAAAGGATGTAGTGAATGAAATTATTAGGGAGTTTAAAGAAGACACTGATAAAATGCTAGCTGAGTTAAACAAAACCATACAAAACATAAACAACCAGTTTAGCAAAAATTATAGTCTGTGACAAGGTTCCAAACAGAAACTCAAAAGATTAAAAATTATGTTGAATACATAGTCTGCAGAAGTGCCCAGTGTGGGAACAGAATATCAGAATTAGAAGATCCCAGTGCCTTCAAAGGTCAATTACATTAACAACATGAAAATGGACCCAACAGCTGCTCTGCTAGATGATGCAAAGAAAACTCATCTAAGATTACCTGGAGTGAAAAATCAGAAGACAGCACAAAGACATAAAAACCTTGTTTACAGAAATACTAGCAACAAATATATAAGAAAAGAGCTAACTGTGCAGGTAAGTGAGGTATTCCTCAACTCACTGAGGTCAAAAGAGCTTCTCCACTGCACGTCATACTCAAAGTCCTTGGATTTCAGCACAGAGACAGAATGTTCAAAGCTGCTAGAGAAAAGCAATGAATCACTTATAAAGTAAAACCATTAGAGTACAGCAGACTTCTCAACACACAGCAAGATCGGGAAAGCTTGAAGCGAAGTGGTTTAAGTCCAAATAGACAGCAACTTCTAATCCAGACTAAAACACTGCAAAACTTTCTTTCAAAATTGATAGAGGTGGGGTGGGGCCCGGTGGGAATCAGTGACAGGAAAATAATTCGATGATAGAAATAAGTCACTCTCTTTCAGTAATAACTATATAAGTGGTCTGAATTGTCGAATCAAAAGACACAGTAACTACTTTGAGACCCTGTACTCTCATAAAAGGGAGAATTCAGAAGAACTGGATGGATTTCTAGATACACATGAACTACCAAAGCTGAACCAAGAAGGGAAAAAAAATCCCTAATAATCCAATAACAGGCAATGAAATTCAATAATAAATACTGCCAACTAAGAAAAGTCCAGGTTTGCTGGATTCACTGCCAGATTCTATCAGGGGAGATCTAACTCTAGAACTCCTTAAACTCTTCAATGACTCTGAGAAGGAACTAGTTCTCCCAAAGACATTTGCGGAAGCTACTATTGTATCTTGATTCCATTTTAATGGGAATTACAGGCTAATCTCTTCTATGAATATAGATGCAAAAACCCTCAGCAAGGCTCTGGGTGCATGCATACCTGGAGGCCCGAGGGGTCAGAGCCACAGAGAGAGGCAGAGAGGGCTTTCCTCGCAGGGGTCATAATGTCTGGCAGACATGGGGGGCCCAGTCAGGCCAGATCTGCAGGGCGTTGTGCCCACAGCGGCCAGCCCTGCGGTGCACGCTTAAAACTATGCTTGCTGTTTTCACAGCATCAGGGACTAAGACAAAACCCCAAAAGATACTTATTTCTGTCCACAGCAAAACCTTTTCTACCCTGAACCTGTGTCTGCTTTGGTTGTGTTTGTTTCTGTCACTGTCCAGCAGGGGGCACTCCAAGCTTGCGAATAATCCGCGGCGCGGGCTCTGTTTCCAAAAATCTGTCCCGTTCCCAAACTGCGGGCCCAGACCTGCATCCCTGAGGGTGCTGGGGACCCAGAGGCCACAGTCTTGGCCCAGGCTGCAGGGTGGCACAGCTGTGTCTCTGCAGGGCTGCGTGTGCGCTGGGCTTCTGAGGTATAAAGTAAAATGCAGAAAGGGGAAAGTCAGTAGCCTTTTCGTGTGATTCACAGCTCTCTTGACAACCTGAAAGCTGCAAGAAGTGTGTATGCATCTTGGCACCAAAATGAAGTCCGGCTGGATCATGGGTTTACTTTAAACAACAAGACCATAAAATATTAGAAAAAAAAAAAGAAACACACATGATAATAATGTTGGGATCCAGGAGGTGTGTTCCAAATCCCAAAAGAAATGAAGGGGGGAAAAAATTGAGCAACACTTACTATTAAAAATAGCCGGGTGTGATGGTGCACTCCTGTAATCCCAGCCCTTGGGAGGCTGAGGCAGGAGGATCATTGTAGGTTTGAGACTAACCTGGGCTACAAAGTGAATCCAAGTCTAGCCTGAACTACAGATAAAGATGATCTGGTAAAGGAGAAAGTACAATCAAATATAAACATCAAACTGGCAGAACATGTTTCTAATGCAGATGCTAAGCGGCTCATGATTCTGATACACACAGATCAGTAAGAGACAGCAGAATGAAAAGGGAGGAAAAGGTCCGGAAGCGATATTTTCCCAGAAGAAAAATACCAACAGCCGATAAATGCCATCAAGCCACACACGATTAGAGATTTTTCACACAACGATGTCAGGCAATTGTCACTCATCATCTGGGAAGGACTAAAATCCTGTACCAGGTTGGCAGGAAGTGAGCCGACAGATTGAGGGGTCAAGGGGAAGTAGGCGTCTGTGTCTCCAGGCCAATTTCACCCCCTGGCCCAGAAACTCAATCCCTTTTTGCACAGAGATGCTTCTTGCAGAATTAGTTTGAAACACTAGTAGAAACGGACAGGCCCAAAGGTAAGTAGGCGTTTCCTTCTCTGTGCATCCGAAGCCAGGGAAATGGACTCGATCCTAAATCTAATCAGCAAGTGTCCCACCCTGGACATTTAGGGAGGGGAGAGATACTTGTTCTCCTACTCACTTCGCCTCAGCTTGGCTGAGTGACTGGTCAGGGCTGGGATCTCCATCCCAGGGCCAGAGTGACAGCAACACACAATCCGTAGGCAGGCAGACTACAAACTGCAATAGCGCTGAAGTGTTTCCGGAGGATCTTGCCAGTGTACTGTGAGCTGTTTTTGTTGGAGTTTTTTGATGCGATGGAGAAGTAAAAAGTACAAAATGAACAGGTTAATTGAGTTGAGGACGTGGAAAGTAGCACACAGCCCATGGTGGCTGGGCTGTCTCCTTTGACCAGATACAGAGAGGCAGAGTTATATGACCTCTGATTGAAGTGGCGCCTGGGCGAATGTTGATGAGGTGTGAGGAACCGATTGGAAATCTCTGTGCATGCAAACAGGAAGGGGAGTTGCAATTCGGGCTGAAGAAGAAGCAGGAAGTGGTAGGCGTTCCCGCTTTGGCCACTGCCATAATTGTACAATAATTTATACTAGGGCAAGAACCTTTCAGTTTTCTCTTGTTTGTGGCTGTCCTGGCAAAGGCTTCCCTTGATTCCTTGCTGAGGTTTTGGGGGTGGGGGGCGATTCTCAGGAGCAAAGCAACCCTAAAATAAAACATGTGCTGGGGCCAGAAGCATCCCTCTCCCCTGCAGCTGCAGAAGCCCCAGGAAGTTGGGAGGGCCTTGTTTTCTTCTGTCTCCCGTGGGTCACTCTGTGAGGCTGGGGTCCAGCTCGCCAAGGCCAGTGACGACCCCAAGCTGCTTTCATCCACGTTACCAGCTTTCCCGCCCACGCTGTCTGCCGCTGGCACTGTGAGTTGCATCTTTTCAAATAGACTTTTTCCCCTGTTGCAGAGATGCATTGAAGGGAATCTCAGAGACGGTAGGAAATGGCTCCTTTGTTTTCTGGGGGAGCAGCATGAAGCTCAGGAAGGGTAAGCGAGGATGAGGTGTAAGCCCCATCTGACCCCAAAAGTGCTTGCACAAGCTTGCTGGTGTAGACAGTAGAGATGGAGGCAGCCGTGCACCCCTAGGAGTGCTGGTCGCCTGAGTTTACTGGCTGGTGTCAATTTATTCAATTTTTTTTTTTTTTTGGAGACAAGGTTTCACTATGTAGTTCAGGCTGGCTTTGAACTTGCAGCCATCCTCCTGCCTCAGCCTCCTGAGTACAGGGGTTACAGGTGTGTGCTACCATACTTTGGCTTTACTCTTCAATTTCTTTTTTTAATTATTAAATTTTTTTTATTTTAAAGGGGGTAAAATTAAACACAACAAAACAGAACAAAACAGGACATAAGAAAGCAATGTAAGAGACATAAATTTCAAAGCTAGACAATCAGAGATCTTCACTATCTATCATACTGTCTCTTGTTTTCTTCCAAATATTTGTCCATAGCTTCACATACAGAGAATTCATACAAAACCACATAAAACTGATCTGAATAGAATGAGAAAAAAGTTTTAGGTCTTCAAAACCAGACAATAGGGAAGTCAACAATGGTTGTCACAGTGTCTCTTGTTTTTTTCAAAATAGCTGTCCATACTTTCATCTATGTTGAAATTAAACAAGACAGGGAGGGAAGTGGTTGCTTGGTTTCCCGGCGCCCCAGGTCCCAGCATGGCGCAGGTGTCAGGAGATGCCAGTGGCTCCCACCCTGGGCTGCTGGATACTCTTCAATTTGTACATCTCTTTCCTTATCAAAAACAATCACTTATCATTACTGGACTTTTAGTACAATATCATGCATTTTTAATCTGGTTTTTGTTGTTGCTGCTGTTGTTTGCTTTTTTGATACATTTTGCTCTGTAGCCCAGGCTGGCCTTGAACTCACAGTGGTCCTCCCGTCTCAGCTTCCTAAGTGTTGGGATTGTAGGTGTGCACACTGTGCCTGGCTAATTTGAATCTTTAGAAGAATTTTAGACTTATTTCTACACAGGCACCATAGACATAGTCCCCTAGTAGTGGCTTTCAGTCCCGTAGTGAACTGAGCTGATCTGTGGGCTACTTCATACTGGCAAAGAATGGGAAAAATATAATAACCAGGTCTGGAAGGTGAATTTTTACCAAGGTACCATTCTTCACAGTAGGGCCTTTGGTTTTGTTAGTTTCTGTCTTAACATATGGTGTAAAAAAAAAAAATCAATAGGACCCAGTGATATTAAAACAAACGTCTCATTTCCGAGTCACCCTTCGTGTGACTGGACCTCGTCTTGAGGAGGATGGGCTGGATCACGGGTGTTGTGAACGCATGACCTGCAGAGCTAGCAGGTGACAGGTGTGGCTGAGACATGGGGCGGGGGCATCCTGAGACTCATGGATGAGAAGGTTTGGATGTTATCGGGGTGGGGTCTTGCCAGGTTCTTGATGTCCTAGGGAAATGACACAGCAGGACACCCAGTGACTTACATAAAGGACAAGATGAAGCCTGCAGAAGAGAGTGGGCCAGGGAAAGGTGCTCAGGGCCCCGAGAGGGCTTGGTTTTGAGGGCTGTAAACTTAGGGGGTGAGGTGGGATAGAGGGTTTATTCTGCAGTGTGACTCCTGCAGGGCTTCTCTGAACCCCTCTTTCAGGCAGAAGACTTTACAACCTTCTAAGGCTTTGGAGCAACTCTAATGTTTTCAAGGCATGCAGAGCGGTCAAATCTGCAGTCAATGACATAGAAGTTAGGGCTGGAGACCCTGAGGGTTTCAGGAGACCACCGAGCACATGCCCGGGCACACACAGAGCCTAAGTCCCCACTCATTTTGTTTAGACCTGGGCAGCATAGTCCTGGGCTGATGTATAACTCAGAGGTGGGTCTAGCTCCAGAAGGCAGCCTCCAAGGCGGGCCCTCTCTTCTGTCGCCAGCCCTTTGCCTGACTGTCACCTTACTAACGTGTGACTCTTGCATATGCACACGGATCTGAGGATTCACAACTGAGAAAGGTGTAACAGGAGCTGTGTGCATGTGCACTGCTATCATGCCCCACTGAGAAAGCTGCAATAAGCAAACACACACACACACACACACATACACGCGCGCGCGCTGCACAAGGCATGGACACAGGACAGTGTCCCAGTGTGTCCCCCGGGCTCGGACCCACCCCGCTTCTTTGCAAGTACGGTCGAGCTTCAGGTTCGCCGGCTCCATATCCACAGATTTGTCTCCTCCTGAAACACACTCGTCACCCTAAGCACCAGCAGTCACTGTGCCTCAGGTCACTCAAGAGGCACATGTGCGCAGAGCAGCAGATGGCCTCCCTGGGCTCTTGTGCCTGGGAAAGGAGACAGGAGACCGGCTGCCTCTGCCCCAGACCTCACCTCCGACAGCATTCTCTTCACACCTGCCCAGTGCCTCCTTCCCACATTTAGTACTTTTTGTTGGTCATTCTTATGGGGCCATTTAAAATGCCCCCAGAAGTGCTACCTGGAGCACCTGAACACAAAGGGCTTTGATGTGTATTTGGGCAAGACCCTGTGCTGGCAAATTCTTGGTCAGGTTTGAGTTTGGCACTACTGGCCATGGATGTAGTGTTAATGAATCAACAAAATGCATCTGTAAGATACCTGTGAGCAGAAACGCACCTGTGAAATGTTCCGTATTGATCTCCTGACGACGCACAAGCAGAGGTGCAGAGGGAGCTGATACTGTGCTGCCCCCAGGCGTGGTGTGCAGGACTCCTCGTGTGACTGTGGTACAGAAACAAGCTCCCTCCTGTGATGAGCTTGGAACCTCTCTGGGTGTCGTGTTCCCTACCTGTCTGAGGGAGCTCCGGTTGTTGGAAGGGTCTGACAAGACCACACACAGCATGTCTGGGGGAGCACTGTGAGGACCAGGGTTCGGACACTATGTGCTCTTGAACTGGGGGGGAGCAGCCTCCTGCCTCGGCCACACCTCAGCCCTCAGCTGCTAACGTGGGAGGAAGAAGCCATGAGGGAAAGAAGCCTGTCTGCCACCCACGCCCGCTGTAGAGCATGAAAACGCTGCTCCAGAAGCGTGATTTGCCGCGTATACGGCAGATGCCTTTGGTTTAGTATTCTGATAAATACTGGCACGAGAACAATAGTCATGGACTGTAGGACTCGGCTATTGTACCATTTGCAAGAATTCAAGCAGGAGGTGGAAAACAGCTGTGCTGTTGGCCGGGCCGCCTGCCTGTCCAAGGGGCTCTGGGACACCATGGCAGTCTGGCCCGCCCTGTGCACTGTATTATTCCCCGTGGAGGTGAAGCCTTAGGCACCTGGTCAGGAGCCCAATCCGCACTCAGGTCAGGCTTGGAGTGTGCCCCACGCCATGGCAGCCTCTCTAGCCCAGCCCAGTGACAGGCGTAGGTGCACTGGGGATTTCCCCTGGGCCTTTGCTGTTCCTTCTTCCTTCCCAGTTGCAGCTCCTGCAGCCTCCCTGGAGTCAGTGCTCGGAGGGGACAGGTCCCTGGGCTCCAGACTCCACTTCCAGTCTCTTTCTGTCTTTTATGTCACTGGGTCCTGACACCAGTGCCTCCTCCTCTTTCAGAGATTCTTCCCTATCGCTGCTGGGTCGATGAAAGCTCCTTGGCACAGGAGGACATTTGGACAAATGTCTCAAGTATGTTTTGAAAACATAACTATCTTCACTTGAGCTTAACTCCATACCCAAAGCATTCCATTAGAGAGAAGCCCGACATGCTTTCTTTGTATCTTTGGAAGACATTTCAGACAAAGTGCAAAGGCCCAAACTCACTGCTAGCGCCTGACGGATTTGTGAGGTAGAAAGAGTGATTGTTACGTCCTCCATGGTCTTCAAAGACGGGTCAACTGTGGTTCTTATCAATGACATTAAACAGAAAGAAAGATTTTTCTATGTATTTTGTGGTCTTATTGGTTTCTTTGGAGATGACATTAGTGCAGAAAAAGAGGTGATTGTAAAGCAATGTATGCCGTCAGAATTCAATGACAGCCCCAGGAAGGTGGGCCCTGGCCATGTTGGTGACAGCAGCCCTGCTCTGTGTCTGCCATGTGTGATGTGGAGATGGAGGCATGGGCTAGCTGGTCTGTCTTCCGGTGACCTCTGCTCAGGCTCCACCCTGGGCTCTGCAGGCCAAGGGTGTGGCCTCCAGTGTGCCAACTTGCAGGTCTCTCAGCAATGCAGCTGGTAAAGCAGAGGGGCTGTGTTGGCACAGTCTCTCCAGATCTACTTCTCAGAACACAGGCACGGCAAGGCACCCTGGAGCATGCTCCGTCACCAAGCACTGGATTCGAAATTCCCAGGAAGACTGAGAGCCTGACGCTAAAGAAGCCCACGTGGGCCATGATGGAGCATGGAGGTTGGCCTACTGTCTCCAGCTGAATAAACAGAGTGAATCATCTTCTCCTTGTCTCTGTTCCCTTGTCTCAATGACAGGGTGCTTGGGAGCAGGTGAGTTGGGGTATCTCTGGTGGGTATCTCCGCCCTCTGCAGTGCAATGTGTCTCTGGCTCAGGACCTGGTAGGGTGCTTAACCAGGATGTACCAAGGCCGCTAGATCTTTGAGGAGCTCTTGTCCCTTGAGGAAAGGCAATCAGAAGGAGGTGGGATGACCTGCCCCTGTGGAGGATGTGAAGGCAGCTGGAAGACTGGGGAGGGAGCCCCAGAACTCTGTCAGAGTGGGAAGGGTAGAGGTACAGCTTGGGCTGGAAAAAGAACCACGTGAACCCTACAGAGGGATGACTGTATTTACTGAAGAGAGGAGTAGAGGTTTCATGTTCTACTTCTCTGGGGGAGGCAGTGTGATGAGGTGGCCGGCCAACCTGCAGTCACCTTGGGACCAGGAGGGGCACCCTGCTCGAGTGTGGATGCGGGGTGCACCATACTGCACAGAGAGGCTTGAGTTTCGAGGGGTGCACCTCTCTCTCAGCTCCGTGAGCTGGCCTGGGCTGAGCAACCCTCTTTGGTGCCTCGGGAATCTGCAGGAAACACATTCTAGCGGAGCGCCTTTGAGACTCCTAGGTCTTTTCTTCAAAACTTCTACAAGCTTCAAGTGTGGACTTTCTAATGTTGCTACCCTGATAAGCTTCAGGATTTTTAGCTGTGAATGGTGATTCTCAAGAGAAAATGTGACAGTGGGATACACCTGCCTTAAGTTCCCCTCTGCCCTGTCAGGATTGGAGCTGGGTGGGGACCGGGTATGATCCTCACTGGCTAATCCTTTCACTTTCAAGTCCACTGATTACTTGGAGAGCACTGGGTATTTCTTCTTACTCATTGCTCTGAGGGCCTAACACAGCCACTCAGGTGTGCAGTATTCGGCCCAGACGTCTGACCTCCCCTTGATTGGTTTGCATAACCAGCACCCTAGGAAGCTGAGCAATGCTCAGGCCCCCTGTTTTTGTGGAATGGGGACTCTCTTTGAGTGAGCAATCAGCCCTGTGACACTTTGTACAAGCTCACTTACCCACGTTCCCCTTGGCTTCCTGTCTTTGACAGAGAAGGGACAGAGTCCCCGAGGCTGGAGGCTCTGCAGCAGGATGATGCAGAGAAGAAGCATGGCAGGAAACAGGTGTGTGTGTGAGTGACTATGTGTGCACAGCTTCACAGTCGCGTCCCTGGAAGACTGGGTGAACCTGAGACACTTGATGTCTCAGCAAACGGGAGGCCCTTCCTGGCTCTTTTGTGGCAGTGAAAGCTTGGTGAGGCTTCTGCAGCCATACCCTGCCTGGTCAGCCCTTGATGCCCCTAAGAAGCAGAGAATTTGCGTATTTGCACCGCACTGTTGTCCCTGAGTTGCTGTCTTGCCCAAGTGAGTCACCGTGCTCAGCTGGACCCTGACAGAGTCCCCCAGGCTTTCTACACCAGAGGTTACATTCTTCCATCGTTGTGGGGGCAGCCGCACAGGAGGAAGTAGGTGTGAAAACCCGCGTTCCCTCTGCCCTGCACACCAGGGCCATCGTGAAGCAGTCTGGGTTGTGTGGGGCATCGCGATGCGGGTCTTGCTCTGTGCCTGTGGTTGCCCACACCCTGAGCAGCATCAGTGCTCCCCGAGCTCCCTGGGCAGGAGGCGGGTCCTGGACCCTGAGGCCTGTGTGATTAGCAGTTCCTTAAACGGGCCTCTATGTGACACACAGTTTTTAAAATTAAGTCATAGTCTATGACAAGGTTTTCAGTTATAAAAGCTCACATCAAAAGAGAGGTTCCATCTTTATAACCAGTAATTTGAAAAATTACCAGTGAAACATACGTATGCACACACACACACACACACACACACACACGTGTGTGCACACACCACTGTCTTTGAACTCATGGCCCTTGGGCTGTGTTAAGTGACGGTCACTGAGATGAGGTCATGGGCTGGCCTTGCAGAGATAGATGGACTCAAGCTGAAATTCCAACCCTGCCGCTTGCTGCCTCTAAATCCCGCAAACCCGCAGGGCTCTGTGGGGCTCAGCTTGGATGCGGAGGTAGGTGGACCCCAGGAGAACCTCGCAAGTGCTGCGGAGCACTGGCTGGGTGTTGATGGGATGCTGACTTCGAAGTGGGATTGGTGGTCCCAGGACAGAGCCACTGGGGAGGAGGTGTGTGTGGCCGTGAGAGTGAATGGCGTCAGCCTTGCCTGTGAGGCACGTCACATTCAAACAGAGACTCCATGCAAAAGCTTTCTTTCTTTGGTACCTCAGTTTCCCCACCATAAAATGAGGGGGATTCTAGTTAACCTCGTCTTATTTGTTTGAGTGTCTTCCCTTCCTTTCCAGCTTCTATACTTCTTATTTTTATTGTCTCTTCTGGGCTCACGGAGGATGTTTGGTGAAAGTAATGCACTTTGGAAATCTGAAGTTAAGGAGAAGCCATGTCCCTCAAGCCCTGCTCTGCCCTGGTGGTCACAGTGTACCCCGTGTCCCTCTGTGTCACTTGAAGAGGATCACATCAACAACAGTACCAGTTAAACTGGGTCAAAACTTTCCACCACGTGGATCTTTGTGTATTGTGCTCACAGAAGAAGCGACTTTGGTAAGTTCTAGGCAACCACTGCTATCTGTCACACTTTGGGATGCATAAAAAAGGAACTACAGCTGAAACAAGTAAGAATCTCTCCCCACCCTGCTCGGAGTCTCCCTGGCTGTCATGGGTCATGATAACCCTGGGTAAATTTGGCATTGACTCAAGGTCATCTGGTAAACTGGCACATGGGTCCCCTAGCTGAATGGTCTCTATAATCTGCAGGGGTCCAATGCTGGGATTAAGGGTGCAAGTGCTACACCCACCCTAGGGTGGGGGGCCTGCATAGAATGGAAGGATGGAAGAGGCTGGCTGTCACCTCTTTCGGTTGTTGCTTTTGCTGTCTTCTGTCCCCATGTGCTGTTGCCCCTCTGTCATATCACCCTGCCTTGAAACCAGTTGATTATGGACTGAAACCTCCACAAACTGTAAGCTAAATAAACCTTTTCTCCCTTCATTTGGGGTATCAGGTATTTTGTCTCAGCAATGAGAGAAAAGTAACTAAGACACTAGGGGATGTCTCCTTGGGCTCAGTGGTTTGCTGGCTGTGGGAACCGAAGTTCTCCATAGTGGGAGTTTGTAGGAAGGAGCCTTCAGACTATTTGAATTTCTCTGATTGGAGGATGGAGACCTTGTGGAGAGATGAAACCTTTCAGGATATCAAGGTTGCTGGACCAAACTTCTGGCCTCTCCTGACAGTGAGGCCAAGAGCAGGTTGGCATGTCCATATCCTGTAGAAGATTCCCCACTTCTGAAGCTGTATGTCCTCTTTCTTGGGAGGACCATGTCACTGTGTCTTTCCAGGTAACTTGAGTTGAATTCTTATGCAGGGTCCCTTGTGATTTGGTTCAGAATAAACTATTTTCTTATTCAGAATGTTCAGGTTTTACTTAGAGACCTGGGACACTGGTGCTGCCAGTCAAAGAGCAGCAGAGATAAGGACCAGGCTACCTGCTCATGGCCCAGCATGCAGAAGTGGGACCTCAAGGAGTGGACACTCTGCACAGGACTCCCTGCTGGGCCTGCCTTGTCTATCTTTTGGATCAGCAGGCTTCTCGTGCCTCGTCCTCTTCCCCAACACCACTCCTTTCTTCCCCCAACTGTGTTCCTCCTCTGGTCCCTCTCCAATTGCGTAACCACTGGCGGAGCCGCAGAGCTTCCCTGGAGGGCTGAGTGCCGAGCTCACATCCTGCCCCTTCGGTGGCCCCATGTGGATACCTAGTGTCCCCGTCCTCAGGGCACTGGTAAGAATGCTGTCTCCCATCTGGCAGCCTTCCCCTCTGCCCCAGCCCTGCTTTGAAACTAGCCACTGAAACACAGGGAGTATCAGTCATTTGAACAGTTATGATGGATCATTTATTTGAAAAATATTTTCAAAGATCTTCTTGAGTCTTCCCCAGGCTGGTGATTTTCTTTAGGCTTTTCCACTAGGGAACTTAAACAGGCCACGCTGATCCTGACAATGGAGAATCTTTCCGGCACTTGTACACCTGCTGCTCTTAACTGTGACTCCTGAGGCTCCTCCTCCTGAGGGCTGTGCCACATTAACTAATGGTCACCTCGTAACACCCAGCTGAATGAGCGCGGTGCTGGGCATTGAAGGCTCACGAGAGGCTCGCTTCCAACAGCATCAAAAGAGAACTGAAAGGGAAGATGGGGAGCAGTTGATCCTCCCGGAGAAGATTGTCTTTCGAAACTCAGCTGTCCTCATTGTGGGAGGAGCTTGGGTTAGCTGTGGCTCTCTTCGGGGGAGCTCTGGTCCTTTACCTTGAGCATCACATCCTGGCTCCAGTGCAGAGCCCTCAGCTGCTGACACAGACCCTACATCCCCCTGGCGCAGATTTTCCAGCTTCTACCGCTGACTTTGGGCCTTCCCAGTGCAGATTCGTGAAACAGACTTGCAGGAGACATCGCCGTGGGCTCTAGGTCTTCAGCTGGACTCATGCAGGACACTGACATGGGATCCAGGCCCTCGGCTGGAGTCTTTGGATGTCTACCATGTGGACAGATCTCTTGCACTCCTCTGCATTTGACTTTTTGGATGAGTATTTTAAAATAATTCTGTAAACTCTGTGTAATATACGGAATCTATTCCCTTGCAGCCTGTGTCTACAACAAGGATGTAACAACCCCAGCCAGGAGTAAGGGCTGATGGCTTGTAAAGCAAAAGCAGTGAAACTTTCCAGAGCAGCAATAATCTGCTCCATGATCTCTTTCCCATCTTAACACCTTCTGAAAGCCCCGAACACCCAAGACTTCTGTGGACATTTTAGTTATAAACTATAACAACTCATCCTGCAGACCCCAGCAGACAGATGTGCCCCCATCCGCAGTGATCCTCTGAGGCCCGGCTCCTGGCACGCATCTTAGGGATGGGGACTCTGAGCCCAGATGGTGAATCTCATCACTGTAGCAGGGCCCATGCAGTGGGGATGCCAGCAGCCAGGCAGGCGTGTACAGTGTGGCCTCCTGGTTCCTCTGACAAAATAGCAATTCACAACCCAGATGTCACTATGAGCCTAAGCTACCCTGATAATCCACCTTGTGTTTCTAGGGTGGAGCAGAGTGCTGGGGACAGGTGTCACCCAGAGTAGTAATGCAGCAAACACTGGTTCACATAGGAGCCACAGGAGAGAAGCCACCAAAGCCTCGGGGTTGGAATGATGTGCCCCAAAAAATGTGATTTGGGAAGTAAAAAGAAGCATGCATTTTGATAGCGGAGGTAGCAACTAGGCATTTATTAAGCAGATGCCAAACAGGGTTTAGGTTTGGCATTGTTTTTTGAGATTTCTGGGCTCTGCATTCTGCTCCTCCTCCATGGGTGGTCCATTGTCCCCCTCAGCTTGCCAGGCGGGAGAGTAGAAGCTCCTATTCCGGCTGACCTGGGAGTCTGCACTGTTGTTTCTCCACTTTTTTTTTTTTTGGTACCGGGGATTGAACTCATGACCTTGCGCTATGCCACTGAGCTAAATCCCCAGCCCCTGTTTTCTCAAAGGGCCATTAGCTCAGCAAAACCTGATTAAAAGGTGAATCATGAAAGACTTGGGTTATGACAGATGATTTCCAGAAGGCTACAGGGTGTGTGGAAGGAGGTAATTTCCCCCGGGGCCACCAGAATCACGTAATGCTGTATTTTGTGTAGGATGTTTTCTCTCCAGCATATGACAAAGCGCCTCGGCCACCCCCAAGGGAGGACTCAGCCTCGATAACTTCCCAGGTCCTAGTGCTGAGCTCACTTTTGACCTCGCCCCTCTCTGGGCGGGAAGCACATGCTTCTAGGACAACGTCTTTGCTGGAAGGAAAATCTTGAAGGGTGTTCTTGTCACATGTGGGAAAAGCACACAGCAGGGTGAATCCCTGCTGTCATGCTTTTGGGGTGCAGTGTCAGGTGGGAGGAGTCAGTGTCTCTTGAACATCATAATGTCCTGGGTGATGACTTCCAAAAAGGTCACTTAAGCACTGGGGAAAATGTTCCATGACTGAGTGATCGGCGCTTAGCTTAGAGTCCTCTAGGCATATGGTGCTGATGTTATGTGGCTCAGATGTTTCTTTTCAGTCTTCAAAGCCTGACGCAGGCTGCCTGATCTGAGAGGCTGGGAGGGATGAGCCCTGGCATTTCCCACCTTCCAGCTGTCTGCGTTCACTGTGACCCTCTGGACCTCTTCTCTCAGAAGCAGAAGTGGGCAGGTGAGGGGAAACCGTATTGCCTACTGCACTTCCACCCCTGCCAGCTAGTGCCCTGTGAGCCTCAAGAACTCCTGTGTGGCCAGAGAAGGGGAGTCTTCTTGAAGGAGTTTGCTCACATCTCTCAAAAATGTCTATAGCAGCACAATTTGTAATAGCTAAATCTTGGAAACAACCTAAATGCCCACCAACCACAGAATGGATAAAAAAATGTGGTATTTTTATATAATGGAGTATTACTCTATTATAAAGAAGGATAAACTTGAGGCTCTAGGTAAATCGATGCAACTTGAGACCATACAAATAAGTGAGATTCATGTGTGTAAATATCATATTGTCTCCCTAGTGTAAAAAACTGAAAGAGTGAATAAGATCCAAAATGTACAATAGATGTTGTGAAAGTGAAAGGGAAAGAAACTGTTCAAAAGGAAAGAACAACTGAGATAGGGGAAAGGAGAAAAAGAAAGAAAGAAAGAAAGAAAGAAAGAAAGAAAGAAAGAAAAGAGAAAGAAAGAATATATATGCAAGATAGACTAATTGTATTAATCTGTTATTAGTACAATTAATTAGTACAATAACAATTAATACTAATTGTAGTAATCTCTGTTAGTTCATCAAAAAAACCAGTTTATGGTTTCAGTGTTTGATTGGCTGATCATTTCTTTCATGCCTGTATCTTGTAATCTGAGCAACTATGTTGACGAAAACAACATGCAATGTATTAACCAGTGTTAATCTCCTATTATTTTGTTTTGAAATTCTGTATCATCATTTTTATTCTTTTTTTTGTTAAAAAAAAAAGCAGTGAAGAGGAAGGTCAGGGCGGTTGATTCTCAAGTCACAGGGAAATGGTTAGGTGGGGACACAGTCTCGAATCCCTCTCGAAGAGGATGCTGAGCTTGTGCAGCCACTCTGGGCAGCTGTGCGCCAGCACTGACTCAGGTGGGCAGCTGTGGCCCATCCTGCTGTCGCCACTCATGGCCTTGTGTGCCCACACTGGCTTGTGGCTGCAGGAACACCCACTGAGGCGGCGGTCTCACAAGGAAGGACTTCTGTGACTCACTTCCCCGGGAAGCACGTTTCTGGTGCTCCCTGCGTCCCTGGGAATTGGGTAAGCTGTGCAGGGATTGGTCAAGTTGGGGGATAGAAAGGATTTGATTATTTTTCTACCACCTTTATGCAAGTTGTGGGATATAAATCTAAAACCGTGGAGCTTGACTCAGGCAATCAACCGTTCCTTTTCAGCTTAAATCTTTCTGCAGAGAGAAAGCTCTCAGTGGCCAGCGATGGGCTTGGCAGTCCCCTGACTGTTGTCATCCCTGGGGAGAGCTCAACCTGGATCTTCCTAAATGGTGATTAGGAGCTAGATGTGTTTATGTTTTCCCAGCAAAGCGGGTTTGCAGTCGGTGACTGCTGTGAATTACTTTCCTCGGGAATAACTCCAAAAGCTTTGTCAAGTTATGGGAACTTCTGCCCAGCTGGGATATATGCCGCTTTGCCTGTCTGCCTCGCTGCTTGCTGTGATTCCAGCACTGGTGAGAGTGCTAATTACGCTCTCCTTTTTAATTCGAGACCCATGCAGCTATCCACACAGGTCGAATTTAGGATATCGTATGCAAAGTTCAAACACAAAATGTGAATTTCAGTGACCCTAAAATGTATTCATTTGGTTCTGATGTTGCATCATTGAGCTGAAGGGAATAATTCCCTGAGACCCTGAGACTAGTGATGCTGCTGGGAAAGAAATATCAAGGGAAGGTGTCCACGTCCTCCTTGCAGGTGTCCAGGGTGGCACCGCCCCTGTGCTGAGTGTGTGGACGAGCCAGAGGAGCAAAGGCTCTCTTGCACTCCTGCTCTGGTCTCAGGCTGAGTTGACTGAAATTCAATTCTTGATCAGTTCACTCCCTAACTTGTCCCTTTTCTGGTGTCAATGCACAAGATTGGGATAATAAAGACTCACATATTACAGTGATATATTTGCGCGCATTTGGCAGGAAGTGTGGGATATGAGCCACAGGTTTCCAGAGTTTCCCTGAGCATTAAGGGTAGGGGCATCAGAGATGCAGGCTGAGGCCCTGAGAACAGGGATCTTGTGAGCAAGATAAAGGCCTGCAGGTGGGTGAGGTGCCCAGCACTGGCCCGGGGCTGCCACAGGTACAAGTGCCTTTTTTAAGCAAATGACTGAGGAAGACAGCATTCAACCCCTCCTCTGAGCATGCTCCGTAAGGAGAGATGTTTAACCCCCACCAGGCCAGCTTTAGAGTGTTTTTCTCACTCCAGAGAGAAAGCCGTAGCCTGTCCTTCAGCCCACTTCCAGCCCTCAGCAACCACTAATCTACCTTACGTGTACAGATTTGCCTCTCTGGGACACTTCGTACAAATGGAATCATACAAAGTGGGGTCCTTTGTGGCTAAAATGTCTTTTGAACACATTTGGAGCCAGTCAAGATCAAATGAGATGAAGCATGTGTGTGTGTGTGTGTGTGTGTGAACCAAAATCCTTCACAAAAGCTATGCTGCGTGTGATTCA
This sequence comes from Hydrochoerus hydrochaeris, assembly GCA_004027455.1. NCBI lineage: Eukaryota > Metazoa > Chordata > Mammalia > Rodentia > Hydrochaeridae > Hydrochoerus > Hydrochoerus hydrochaeris. The sequence continues at coordinate 27,129 of PVLA01006027.1, forward strand.
GTTTTGATCATTTGCCTGGTTTTGTCTTCTCCCTGCCACTGACTCCTCCTGATAAATACATCTTTTGATCTGTTCTCATAACAATAATTAGCTAAATTAAGCCAGCAGCTACAAGTCTTTTCAAAACTGTGGGATGGCTGTTTTCTCGATCATGTAGTTCATTTCTTTTCACTGTGATTCCATTCTGGTTAAAAATCTGGGAGTGGACACCTCTAACACAATACTGGCCACGTGAGGGGATTGGGGGTTGGGAGGGCCTCTCCAGAGAGTGCAGCTACTCAGCCAGGGCGGCTCTGGGTGAGCCTGAGGGCAGCCAGACACCAGTGGCTCAGGGTACATGTGGGTATGTGCCGCAGCCTGGCTCAGGAGTTTCCGAGCCAGGAGCAGACTCAGGGTCAGAGGCAGGCAGACCAGTGAGGGCTGAGTAAGAGCTGGGCGTAGGCCGCGGGAAGCACTGAGTGATGCAAAGATGGGAGGAGCGGGAGAACTGAGGAGAACTTTCTAAAGGAATTTGGAGCGCTTTTACCACAGCTCTGCGCTTATAAGCATGGTGTGGAGGGTAGAGCTGAATATGTCCATTTTGCAAAGGAATCAACTGAGACAGAGACAGTGACCGTAGAGCTGAAATCCAGCTCCTCCTCACCAGTCTGTTCTTTGTCGATCTTGTTATAAATGGGGTTCTGTCTCTCCTGATCTCAGATCTCTGAATTTGACTTCATCTGAGAAGCAGGCTTTAAAGAAGATTCTAGTCACCCTGAGGTCACATTAGGGTCTTTAATTTGATGGGACTGGTGCCAGATACAGAGGCAATGTGGACAGAGACTGAGCGAGGGAAGATGATGTGTGCAGATTGAGAGAGGCCCAGGCAGTTCCTCTGCACAGCCTGAGGAAGCCTGAGTCCTCTGCGCCCAGATATCAGACCCCTGGAAGGTCACTTGCTGTGCTCAGAGCCGTCTACACCTGGCCCTTGGTTGATTCTGCCCTCTGACCAATTCCTCTGGGGACTCATGGGTGCCAGCTGTCTTTCTGACATAGGGTTAATATTGACAATACATCAAGAACTCAAGAAACTTAGCCAGGGAACAACAATCCAATTTAAAATGGGTGGCACATACCTGGAATCCTAGCACTTCAGAGGCTGAGGCAGGAGGATTGTCACATGTTTGAGGCCATCCTGGGATTACATAGTGAGGTCCAGGTCAGTCTGACCTACATAAGAAGACACTGTCTCAAAAAAAAAAAAAAAAAAAAAAAAAAGACAAAAACAAAAAGAAATGACCAAATGACAATGTCTCGTGCAAGTCTGTTTCACAGATCTGCACTGGGAAGGCCCAAAAGGTTAGTGATGGAAACTAGATGTTTCTCAAAAGAAGAACTTAGAAATACATGAAAAAATGCTCAAAATCATTAGAGATCAAAGAAACACAAATCAAAATTACCTGGCAATACTATTTGCAGTATCAAAAAGTTAAAAGCAAAAAACAAATGTCCATGAGATGTGGAGAAAAAAGAACTCTGGTACACAGCTGTTAGGAATGTAAATTTATACAGCCATTGTGGCGAAGTGTAGAAGTCTCTAAAGCTAAAAATAGTTGTAGCATATAATCCAGCTATCCTACTTTTTCAAAGGAAACAAAATCAGCATACCAAGAACCACCTGCATAGCCACATTTATTGCTACACTAGTTACTATAGCTAAGAGAATCAGCTTATATTGACTATCAGTGAATAAACTGATACAGAAATTTGACAGATGTACACAATAAAATATTATTTGGACATAAAGAAGGAGGAAATTCTGTGTTTGCAGCAAAATGAAATAGAACTGGAGAAGATTGTTAAGTGAGACAAGCCAGACTCAGAAAGTCAAATAGTGAAGGTTCTTTGTCATATATAGAAACTAAAATAAACACATGTGAACATAGCCTAGAGTCTACTGCATATTTGGAAGGGCGCAGAGCCTGGATTTGATCAGTACTCACCTCATGCATGTTTCCAAGTAACACACTGAATTATAAAATAAAATATAAAAAGAACTGTGAAATAAGTTTCTGTTGTTTTAGGTCAAAATTTATAAGGAAGTTAAATATACTTAAATTCATTAGACTACCGTTATAGTCAGGGTTTATAAGGAAATGGTTTAATGCAGGATTTATAATTTATAGTGTTTTATAATAGTCACCCAAGGAGTCAAACCCAAAACGTGTAAGAAATCCATCCACACACTAAAGACCCCAAAGAATCCAGCCGAGGGCCTGGGTCCATGGCAACACCCTGCATGAGTCCAGCTGAGGACCTAGGGTCTACCACAGTGCCTCCCACAAGTCCAGCTGGAGCCCTGGAGCCCACGACAATGTCCTATGCAAGCCTGTTCCACGGATCTGCACTGGGAAGGCCCAAGGGCCAGTGATGGAAGCTAGAAAGTCTGCCAGCGGGGTGAAGGAGCTGGGCCAAAGCTGAGTGTTCTGCACTGGAGCCAGGAAGTGATGTTTGAAGTAAGGACCAGAGCTTCCCTGAAAATGACCACAGCAATCCTCAGTGACAATGAGGTCCTGTGCTCCTCTGACGATGAGAACAGCCCAGTTCATTACAGGAAGCCAGCGTGACAAGTTCCTCCAGGAGAGTCAATGGCAACAAGAGAACCAACACCACCACACTCTTCCTCTCCAGATCTCCTTTTTGTCATGGCAGCAATCCTAGGGCGGGCCACCCACAATCTGCACCAAGCTGATTCAGTTCAGCTGGTGTTACAAGTGAAACACAGCTGTCAGTCCACAACTACGAGAGCTACATATATATAACTTCCAAAGAAATAGTACCTGTAACTTTGTCTGACTGTTCTAACCATTGACTGAAGAGAACACTAGATATTCTGGGGTCTGCTTTCCTACCTTTGCAGGATTTTTTCAGTTCCAAATTTCTGCCCAGGAACCATCAGCAGAGGCAGAATTCCTGCCAGAGAGATGGGTCTGCTTCCAACAAGATGATTTAGTGGGCTGTGGGTCCTTATCACCGGCTGACACTTAAACAAGGGTTGATGGCATTGTTCCCGACCTGTGGGAAGACCTATTAAGACTTGAGTCAGGCACAGTTAGAGATGAACCCAGGGGGACAGAGTTAGGGTTCTCCCAGCAAGGGGTGACTGTCCCTTGCTGGAAAGAGCAGGCTCATAGAAAGAGCTTCAGCCGCATGGTCCTTGCTTGGCCGGACCTGGGGGTGCTCCTTCTCTGGGAGAGCCTTGGGTTCCTAATCTACTGGGGATTAGGCCATCTTTGTAGTCACAGGGACTATGTGGCCAGATGTGAAACCCTTGGTCTGCGGTCCTGCTGGGGAGAGGAGTCTGGGACCCACAGCTACTAAGAGGCACTGTTCATCCTTGAGGGCTCTGGAGGGGTCCTGTTAGCACCTCAATGCCCCTTCCTGTAACAGTAAGGAGCTATGTGTGGCTGAACACCTGCCTATTTATTTTTCCATTTATCTGTTTATCCACTTTATCTAAAGCCTAATTACCTGCCAAGGTTGTGTTTATCACTCAGAATTCACAGACAAGGTGCGGAGAGGCTGACTAACTTGCAGTCCGAGCTGTGACTGAAAGTCTACACCTCACACCCGAGGCCCGCAGGCCTACCTGGACTGGGAATTGCCCTGGTGAGCAATGGCCCTTGTCATTGAGGCTGGTTTGTGAGGACTGCAAGAGTCCTGTCTCTCCCAGGACAGAGACCACATGTCATCTTCCTTTTTTGGCCTTTGCACCTGTTGGCCAACCCTGTCCCCCTCCTGGGCCAGTGGGTCTGTTCCAGTGACAGCAGGCCCCTCCCTCCTCCTCTGCCTCTTCCTGAGGAGTGGCTGGAGTCTCCGGGCATCCTGTTTGTAGCCCCAACTGACTGATTCAAAGTGCCCTGCCCTGGGATTCCAGTCCTGCTGGTTGGAGGACTGTTGGGGGTACAGGGTGCTGGGGCAGGGGTGAGAGTGGCAGGGTGCTGGGGCAGGGGTGAGAGTGGCAAGGAGGAACCACAAGTCTTCTGGGGGTGGCTATGGAGCACATGGAGAAGGGGCCAGGTTTAGCCAAAATGGAGAAGACTGCTCTTTATCTAAGGAGAGTCATCCCGGTGGCCCTCTACAGGTCCTCCTGATGGGACTTGAGGAAATAAGTTTCCTCCAACTCTGAATAGTCCCTGATTCCAGAAACCGGTGCACACAGTGACATCTCCCCTGTGCAGTCCTGTGGGGTGACAGCCAGCTCTGCTGATGAAGCCTGGAGTCCACACTCGGGTGGTGGCCGGTCTGGACTTGCTCCCCTACACCCTGAGGTCTGAAGGGCATGTGCTAAAGACACACGTATCTCAAGGACATGCCCACATGAGGCTGCTTGGACCGGTCCTCAGTCTGGAGCCAGCAGGGGCGACAGTGCCAAGCACAGAGCCACCCATAGAAGCGGCTTCCTGATGCTTCACCTTGGGGCAGTGTCCAGTGTCCTCCGCGTCTCCTAGAGGACTCTCTTGGGACAGGGGCCATATTCCCTGAGCACCTGTGCACTGCATTCACCAGCAATGTCTCCTGCAAAAGTCAGTGTCCTACAGAACCCGACCCTGTGATTTTCCCCTCTGGGTGGGAAAGCCCAGGCTTTGGGGGTAACAAGTTCTCAGGTCCTCCTGCAAGGGCAGAGCTGGAGCCATTGTGACCCCAGCCCTCGGGAATTTCTCTCCTGCACCTCAGGGTTGTATCTTAGGAGGAAAAGAAGAGGAAGAAAGAGAGTATCAGAAAAGCAAGTGCAAGAGTACTTCTCTCCTGGCTGGGGATTTAGCTCAGCATCATAAGCACCTGCCTGGCAAGCACATGGTCATGAGTTTGATCCCCAGTACTAAAAAAAAAAACCAAAAAAACAAAAAATCATGCTAATGTGACAGTTGACCAAAAAAGTTTCCACAGCTGCTCAAATGCCATCAGAGTGGTAAGATGACCATGAGATGTAGGATGAAGGGGGCAGGTCCCCATATTGCTGCATGAGGCCCCCTTTTGAGAGGCCTGGAAGAAATGAACTGGTGGTTGTTGGGGTCAGATTTGGATGGACACAGACCAGGCTGGGCAAAGCTGCCCCTCACTTTCAAGCATGGGTTCTCACCTCGCAGAACCATTCACTGGGCTGAACAACTGTAGCATCTGAAACGATGGAGCTGGAAGGAGGGAGTGAGCCAACCCCATGTGTAGAGGGGGTCTGAGGCCCCCCGGCCCTCCCCGGGCACACGCCTGCGACAGCCTCGGACAGCCTGCAGGAGCCTCCTGGGCTGTAGGGCCTGGTGGTCCCATGGCTTATCTTCTCAGGCTGTGCCCAAATTCCATTTCCAGTGTGTTGATGACATGTGTTAGAAAAAAGTTTGCTCTTGGAAGAGATTTTATGTTTGTTTTGAGGGCGAACATGGCTAGAATCAACCTAAGAAGAAGGTACCTGTGAGACATCATTGGGGTGCCCCTGGCCGGTGTTCTAGGATAGTACTCCTCAGTACCATTCATCAGAGAGCTGGGGCTGACTCAGGCCCAGCGCGAGGTTCTCCTCCTGTCACCCTTCTCTGAGTCTGAGTGTATAAATATGTGAGTCATGGGGATCTTTGTTGAGGTCTGGTTCCTCCAGTTCTGGCCCCTCACTGTACGGTTCCTGACAGCTCCTTCAGCCGAGGGGTGTTCATCCCTGTGCTTTGGGGAAATCCTTATTTACTTTTTACACTAGAGACACAATATGATATTTATAAATATGATTCTTATTTATTTCACTAATGAGGACAGTCTCAAGTTGTCTCCATTTGCCTATGAAGGCTTCAAGATCATCCTTTTTTATAGCTGAGTAATATTCCATTGTATAAAAATGCCACATCTTTTTCATCCACTCTGCATTTGATGGGCATCTTGGTTGTTTCCAGGATTTAACTATCATAAATTGTGCCGCTATGAACATGGGTGCACATATGTCACTGTGATATGGGCTTTTCAGTTCTTCGGGGAAAATGCCCAGGAGGGGGATAGCTAGATTGAACGGGGCTTCCAATCCTAGTCTTCTGAGAATTCTCCATATGGATTTCCATAGTGGTTGCACCAGTCTACACTCCCACCAACAGTGGAGCTGTGCCCTTTTCAGGGAAATCCTTGATGTTGGCTCCATACCAGTCTAGAGGATCACTAACGCTGCAGTGCTCACCCAGGTTCTGGGACTGACTGGGACCCAGTTCCTGGTCCAAGGGCAATCCATCACCCAGGAGCCGGGAGGCTGGGAATCCCTTTGCAAGAGCTCCATCCACCAGCAGTGTTGGGTTTCCAGTGTCAGACCTCTTTGTGGGCTGCTATTCTTCCAGGGGTCAAGGTTTCCCAAATCCGCTGTGAACACACAGACATTAAGATGTGAATGCTTAGGTCATTCATCTCTGACGAGCTCTTCCTATTCCATGATAAAAAATATAGGTTTCACCTCTCATCCTACCAGGGAGGAATTTAGTTCCCTGGGGCCTATTTGTATGCACTTATTAATATTAATGTTCAATTAAGCTGACATTCCCTTAATTCAAAGCGCTAAGCGCATCTGGCCTGAGGGGCCTGTTCATGCAGAACCAATTAGCCAGAGAGAACCTTGGGTGGAGGAAAGAAGCACTCAGGCCTGGCTTCCTCCTTCTGGGGTGTCCTGATGGCACCTCGGGGTGCATCACTTCTGAAAGAGGCCAACATTTCCTCTGCCATTTAGGACAAGAGAGCATTTCCCTATGGGATTATAAAACAGCAACTTGTTTTTATTTTGTTCTGTGTAAAACTACAAACCAAGTGAGAAATGATTTTGTATAATACCTTTTTCTCTGGCAAGAAAACTGGCTTTTTGTTGTCCCTGTGTGTTCCTTACTGTTTCATGTCTTGCTGCCTTTCATCTTGGAAAGAAATCCTTTTGAACTTCCTATAGAAAATCCATGCCTCACTTTATGCGCAAAAGGAAAATAATTATGTAAAATACGCTATAAATATGCAAAAGGATTAAGAGTCTAAAGTCACCTGTGACAGTAACAGCTGCTGAGGACTGATGGCATTAGTGGTTATTTAACACCATTGGTTTTTCAAGGCTTACGCAATGCAGATGCATCAAATCCACTCAGCACCTCTGGTGACGCCTGCTGAGGTCTCCAGCAGCCTGAGAACCTTCACCCTGTCTGCACCTACTCTGTCCTGACTGGTTGGTGATCAAGCTGAGCCAGCGGTACTAGGGGGGGAAGGCCAAGGGCAGGGGCAGGGTTTGGGGTGTGGAAAGATGAAAGCGGTATTAAAAACTGAAGAGTCTTGTCAAATTCAGATCAGTCAGGAGACACACCATCCTGGTGATGAGGGGACTGTCTTCCCATGAAGCTTCCCCACCCCAGGGAGCAGGGGTACACTCCAGCCGGGAGGGACCGCAGTGCTTAGAATCAGCTGGTGGGGACCCAGCACCTCTCTCCACAGTGGCTGTTCCTTAGTCACAGGGGTGTTGACTAAGAGGACCGGGTCACCAGTGAGATGATTAATTTCCAGAGGGAAGATGCCAGAAGTTTCCCTAAGTGGGAGGGTGCCTGGTGAGCTAAGAGAGCAGGGAGGTAACAGGAGGGGAGTTGACGAAGCACAAGTGATTTGCACCACCCGGCTGCCTAGCGAGGCCCCCAAGTCTTCCCAGTGAAAGAGGCTTCTGTGGTTCAGGCATGTTAGACAGGAATGTACTCTGTGGCATTAAGGTTTACAAGCACTTATTAGCACCAGTTTATAAACAAAGGCTGAGCTGAGACTACTGTTTTGCCCCACCCTTTTCTCTGTGGTCACAAGTTTCCTTGGTTCCCAGTCCATCTGCGCTGCAGAATCCTGATCTCCCATAAGAGGAGCAGAGGACAGGGAAGAGCTGAATGAGAAACTGATTTTCTCGCTGTGAACTGGCGCACCAGAACGCCCAGCTGAAGGGCGACTCCCCGGGAGGAGGCGGGGCCCTCCTGATTCTGCAGGCGGGCGCCAGGGTGCTCCGTCTGAGGATCATGTGTCATCTGTCGAGTCTCCAGTCATCGCCTGCATGTACTGCCACAGCGTGTCCTGTGCTAGCTGCTGGTGGAGGTCAGGGACCAAAGACAGTGAGTGGGACCCACCCGGTCGGCCTCAGTCTGAAGGGAGCCTTCCATGGAGTGGGACAACATACATCCTTGCGCTATTGGAGCCTGGCAAGGGGCAGGAGCCTGGGTGCAGACAGAGTGGGGCCCAGGCAGCAGCCCCAGCTCAGGCATTGCAGCCGACATGGGCTAGAGCACACGTGGACCTTAAAGTTCCGGGCACGGTGCTCTCCCAGCCTTGTCTCGAGGTGCTGAGGGCAGGGCGCACATCACCTGCAGCTCCGTTCACCCCCCCGCCTCCCCACACTGTACCCCCCTGAATGCAATCCTGCATGCCTGACTCCTGTGGCCCATTTCCTGGGAGCGCAGGCTCTCGTTTTCCCTGTTGGGATCTGGGGTCTGCGCTTGGCTCCCCTCAGCTCTGCACAGTCAGGAAGAAGCATCTGAGAAGTGAGGGTTCAGGGTTGGAGATGTCCCCCCAGGCATCATCATGGGCTTAGGGGTCAGGAACAGGAGGCTGCCATGGTCTGCGTGCTCAGGACCTAGTGGGTGGCACTGGGGTGGTGGCATTTGAGGAGACACTGCAGGCATCCGGTATTTTCTGAATAGTAGGCACTCAATAAAGGCTAAGAGCCGACTTGCCTCTGTTATGTGGTCGTGTGCATGGTGTTTATCTGGCACCGTGTGACAGGTCTCTGGTGTCCTCTCTGTTGGGGAGTCACATAGGTGATGGGCAAGGCTCCCACAGACAGCATCCTTGCAAAGCTCTGACAAAGAGCTTGGGGGGTTGGTGATCTGGAGGGGCGGGTAGAGCCCCTCTTTACCCTCCTGGTGGAAGGACACACACAGGTCAGTGCAGCTCAGTTCCTGAGCTGTAGGCTTCTGTTTAAGCAACTAGAGACACACAATGGGAGGAAATTTGTATCACACGTTTTTCACCGCGTATCTTTCCAAGGCCGTGATGCCTCTGTATCCTGAGAGGCTACAGAAGCCAAGGAATGCAGAGCACAGGCGACCCTGCAGCCGGGCAGGGTTTTCCAAGGACCTGGAGCCTGTTGGTGGAGCATATTCCTGGGCTCCTGGTGGCGTCCTGGTCTGCACGGTGAGAATCTGTCTGGACCAGTGCTGTTATTAACCTTGGAAGGTGTCACCCATTATTTAAAATATTAAGTTTTGTTTCCATGGAGAACAAAACCCAAACTCCTCCTGTCTCCCAACCAGATTTGGGGCAGCCCAGTTCCCCCAGGTGGGGATTTGGGGACTTGTGCTGGGGGATGCCGGAGGTGCTAAGCAGGCTCTGAGTTTAATTCCCCGTTTCCTCTGATGGATCCTGATGGGGTGCTACCCATGCTGTGAGGTGAGCGTGGAAATGTTTGCCAGCCCCCCTGTCCTGGCAGACAGGAGCAGCACACAGTTAATGACAACTGGCTCTTCCTCTCGGTGCTGTTAAGAAGAGGCCTTTTGTTAGCTGTGCTCCCATTCACCGGCCAACCGGAAATTTGTTTTTAAGGTGCTAAGCCTTTCCCTCTAAGTGGGAGTGCTGCCTTATCCTAAAACAGTTTTAATTACAGACCTCATGCAAAATACCGACACCCTAAGACTCTTTTTTCTTAACAAGATCAACTGAATTTCCTCAGGCTTAGCTCCAGAGGCAGGTTAGCACTCGAGGGCCGCTGTCTGTGCCATGGGGATGCTGGCGCAACCCAGGGGACCTCTGGGCTGCTCTGCTTTTGTCTACTGAGCTACATCCCCTGCCCTTTTTATTTTTTATTTTGAGCTAGCATCTCACTAAGTTAGGTTGGCCAAGCTGGAGTTAAATTTGTGAACTTTCTGCCTCAGCCTCCCAGAAGTACACACCACAATGACTGCCTCTCTGGCTTCGTTTTGCTCTGATCCTTGGTATCCTGCAAGTCATCACTGTCTGCCTTGGGCTTTCCTGTGGGCTGGCCTGTGGCAGCCACCACCACCGTGTGGTTGGTGAGGATTGGTGATGCCTGCATCTAGCCCTCTGTGGTGGGCTTTTCTGAGTTCTTGGATGCTCCTAGCTGGGTGCCTAGCCCTGCCTTGGAATTGGTAGATCCTAAGATACTCTGCAGACTCAAATCCCCTCTCCCGGCATGTGTTAGATGCTACCCAGCTCCCTGAGTGTTTCATTGATGTCTCGTTTTCCCTGTTGGGATCTGGGGTCTGCGCTTGGGTCCCCTCAGCTCTGCACAGTCGGGAAGAGGCATCTGAGGAGTGAAGGTTCAGAGTGGGGTGATGGCATCTGAGGAGATGCTGCAGGCCTCGGGTATTTTCTGAACAGTAGGCACTCAGTAAATGCCTACTACTCAATAAATGATCATTGGCAGAATAAATGAACATTCTGATGTGTTGCTCAGTAAAGGAAGGTGTGCTCTGAACTTCTGGGCCTGTGACTTGCTGCTTTCTGGGTCCAGACTGGGGACAGGGTGTGGCTGTCCAGTGTAGACCAAGCCAGTGGCTCTCAGCAGCATCTGCAAGGTGACCCCAGTGCTTCCAAGAATCAGCTGCCTTCCTGGCTTGGTACACAGCACCCGTCTCCTGCTCTCCTGGCTCCAACAGACTTGCCGGAAATCCTCTTGCTTCTAGGTTTTATATTCCTTTAGCTCTGGTCGGGGTCCTGCCTCAGTGGACCTCACATGCAGGTGAGTGGCAGGTATCCTGTAGACCCTCTCTGACTCCTCAAGTCTGCCCAAGGCAGTGGCGAAATTTCTTCCTGGGTTGCACAAGTAGACTCCGGGAGGGAATGGTATCTAAGGTCCAGAGTTTAGTGTACGTATGGGCATAAGTATTTATCTGGGGATAGAGTCCGACCTTTCATCAGGTTCTCAGAAGGTTCTGATTTCCAAAGAGTTTTAGGAACTACTGAATGTGGGGTCTCCGAATCAGCTAATATGTCCAACTCCTGGTGCACACGAATTCCTCGCTGGCCATAGTTTCTGTCTGCCAAAACCTTAGAAAGAGGATATGAAGGCACTGCTCTGGATTTCAAACCTGGCACAAGGCTTTTCCCCTACATCTCTGGGAAACCAGGGCCAGATACTGGGTCCCAGGCACGGCCAGACTTAAACCTGTGCCCTTTCTTTCATGATTTTCCTTGTCCTGTCACAAATGGCTGATAGATATGAAGGCAGGGATGAGACAGGAATGCATTATAAAGACACCATTAGGAATTCTTCAGTTAAAATGTAATTTACTGACAAACTGTTCAGCCAGATTTTGAAATGGATGTTTTTCCTTGGTATTATTCTACAGTCTTCCTTCCACTTATGGGATAAATAATAACCTCCCATTGACATAATATGCTTGTGAATTTAGCTTTTCAGACCTTTTCTTTCCACTTAGATAAGACGAGCAGTCACGGAGATTTCAATCAAAGGCTCATTCTTCCTGGAAGACCCTCGGGGCTTTAGATCACTCAGACACTGCACAGGTGGGGCTGGTGCCAACACAAACAACCGAGCGCGCGGAACCAAGCCCAGCCCTGACTTCCGAGGGAGCCATCCTGGAGGAGAGCCAGGCGGAGGCCAAGCGATCCGCTTTCAGTGCACGAGGCCTGACTCCAGGTGGTGAAAGAGAGCGTTAGGGCTTCTATTGTCCCCTAACCCAGAGAACAGTGCACACACAGATTCCCCTAGTGTATTTCCCAGTGACAGGAGTGTTGTCAGCCCCTCACGTAAACTCCTCATGTGTGATTCATACAACTACCTCATCCCTGCCTTGTCTAATGCAAACAAAATGCTTAGGCATTTGGGATCCATAAACTTCGGGAACTCAGAGTCCAGTTGGGAGTTAGCACAGGGCTAAAGCTTCCCTTGCAACTGGGCAACACCAGGTCCTGACTTCCCTTGGGGCCAAGCATCTTGGGCATGAACGGTGATCCAGTGCGGTCACTGTTGGGAGAAAGGACAGCAGGCGGCAGAGGCAGGGCTGAGACGCAAGCCTGGTGGCCTTGGGAGCTGGCCTTGTGGTCTCCAGGTGTGCCTGGCCAGGTGAGCTTGAAGATACACAGAACATTGCCAAGGAGGCCAGAGCCATCAGGGTGTACAGGCTTCTCGTGGGCCCGTGTTGATCCTTTTCCTTTTGAAGTCCCAACTCCTTGTGCCAGTGGCTACTGTGGCCAGGACAGTGGGGAGCAGAACCACCTGCCTGGACACCTGGCATCACCTGAGCAGGTGACAGGATCCCACTGGCCCGAGCTGAGCTATTGGACCAAGGGTGCCTCTCACCCTCTGTCCCTAGGCTGCAGGCTTCCAAGGAAGCTACGATTGTTACAGGAAGTGAGGATGCTCGCCTTGTACCCCTGGAGAGGAATACATGACAGTTTCTCCATCTGAGATCTCACAAGGGCCTCAGCTGGCCTGCCCAGGCCAGCAGGTACAAACAACACAGCAGCACCCCCTCTTCTAAGGGGGTGTGTGGGGCAGGCGGCCCATGAAGGGGGCTGCTGAGGTCCTTTCCCCAGGAACATAGGTGGAATCACAAACCCAATGGGCATCTTACTGCCCTCAGGGCTGCGTAGTTCCAGACGCTGCTCACAGGACCCTGCGGGTACGCCGTTGGCATGGTGTAGACACACTACATGTCGTCAAGTCTACAAAGCAGACGACTGCCTTTATTAGGATCATTCCTCAGGCTCAGTCTGCAGAGGAATTAAGTGAGATTTTTTGTTTGTTCCCTGTGTCTCCTCCAGTGGGAGCTTCGTTAGTGTTCCGTGCCTGGTGGCAGTGAGGAAGGCCACCACCGGTGAGCACCTGTGTGGACATTCCAGATGGCCCTGCTGTAATTCTATGAGGCACTGTCATTGTCCTGCTCATTTGCAGGTGGGGAAACTGAGGCACACGTGAGCGGAGTCACACACAGTGGCCTGAACTTGGCCCCTGGAGCCCAGCCCCCGTGGAAGCTGGTGGCTGTCACTTCTGCATGTCTCTCTCCCCTTGGGACACAAAGCACTGATAGGTTAGAGCTCCTAGCCATCTGCAGAGGGTCTCCGTGCCTGGCACGCTCCCTGGACACCGGTGGCCCTGTCCACTGGGTTCTCCTCGCCCCCGAAGGCACAGATATCGGTGCCGCCTTGAAGGATCTGGAAGACACCGATGCATGCTACTGATCTTTGCGGTGTCAGCCCCGGGGCTGGCCTTCCTACCGTCTGGACCCCTTGCATGTAATCACAGGAGTGTGATTCAAGCTTTCTGGTTGGGCAAGTGCCCACGTGGTGGTGGGAGAGGAGGGGGCAGGTGGAGGGGCAAAGCCCTCTCCCCAGCACCATCTGGACAGGAGGAGGAGGAGCCGCTCTAAGCTACACCAGCTCCGGGAGAACAGGGGGCCCGCAAGCCGATCGCAGTCCGGAGACTGAGGCCTGTGCGCCTGACCCTCAGCTCTGGCTCACTCCGTAATGCTGGCTCCCAGGCGGGGCTGCCTAGGACCGCGCGGGGCTCTCTGCTTTCTCCTTGGCAAGGCCAAGTCAGATCAGCAGTCAGCGATTCAACACGTGCCCCTGCGTGCGCTCTGCTCGGCCACCGGGCGGGTTGCAGCTCTGCATTCCTCGGGAGGGTGGGCAGCTCCAGGACAGTAACCTGGCTGCCTTCAGCAAGGCCAGGGCAACTGGTTTTCTGTTCCTGCTCAGGAGCCAAGGTAGAAATTTCCCAAGAACAGACGAACATGCCTTTGCGGGGGAATTAGTGATGAAGGGAATTTAACTTCCAGGATAAAGTATCTGACACCTCCGGAGCTTTAGTGGGCATTCACGAAGTGCTTTCCACAAGCCCACAGTGATGCTTAGGCAGGAGGCCCTGTGTCATTGGCCACAGTAAGGCCTTTGACCCTGGGAACCTATTGAGTTGGACATCAAAAGGAAAGCAGGCCACCGAACTGCGGTCAGCTTGGTGAAATGACCAGCCCCAAGCCCCCGGCCACACTGAGCTTTGCAGAGAGGCAGCACCCTGGACCTTACCAGTGCTCCCCTTTGAGATGAACTGAGATAACGGCCAGTGGTCCATTTCGGTCCTCATGTGTGGTGCCAACATACAGGGTGATCTGCAGGGCAGGGAGCCTAAAGCGGCGGCTCCCCTTCCCTCAGCATCCCAGGTAGCCCAGGAGGTTGCTCCCCAGAACAGCCAGGCTGGAAGTCTCCTCCCAGGGGCCTTTGCTCTAGACTTACGAGTCCTGAGAGAACAGAGGAGCAGAAATCGAAGTCCTTTGCTTTGTCTCTGAGTAGACTCGGCTTCCTATACTCCAGCACAGTGACTCTGGCCTTATGTGGTAAGACAGAGCTTGCGCTGGGTCTCTGCAGAAGTCAGCCCTAGATTTTTCCAGCTTGCTCTAGATGTGATGCAGACATTACTACAAGAGCGAGGCAGGCGAATGTGGACACTGACCCAGAGGGGTCAGGCAGCCCAGCCGAACCGGGAGCCTCAGGCCAGGAAGGACCCTTGATGGAGTCTGCATGGACCTCTTCCCTGCCTGTGCATTGGTCCCGGTGCCCATAGGTCACCAGTGCTGGCCTTTTCTTCAACCCAGGTCCACAGGTTCCTCTCTTCTGCTCATTCTTGTGTACCCGCCAGCGTTCCCTGACCCTTAAGTTCCAGGCCTTTCTACCCGGCTCTGGCTTCTTCCTGCACCATGACTACACTTTCCAGGACTCCATGGCACAGACCCTGTCCTGACGCTCTCACCGGAGGAGGCTGCATCATGCTTCAAGACCACATGCTACTCTGTTCACAAAAGGGGATACTCCTTGGCAGGTTCAGGGGTGCACTCCTGAAATCCCAGCACTCTGGGAGGAGTGAGGCTGAAGCAGGAAGACTGCAGGTGACTTAGGGACTTAACAAGACCCTGTCTTAAGGTTTAAAAGAAAAGTAATAAAAGAACTGGGGATGTGGCTCCTGAGGCCACCCACACACTCTCACAGGGATCTACCTGGAATGTCTTTATAGAAAGAAATACGACAGATCTGTCCAGCAGGCTCGAGCAGGGACTTGGTATCACAGCATCACTCACACCAACCAAGAGGAAGGACACGTCACCGACCAACTGCACCTGATGCTTAATTTAAAATGAAATGGGGGACTCGGGGTCTGACCTTCCATCTTCCTGCCTCGTGGAGCACTGGGGGAACAGTCGCTGTCAGGACTCAGAGATCAGGACTCAGGGATTACATTGTGACTCACTATGTCCCAGCCAAGGAAGTCGAGGCAGAGAGGCTCAGAGATCTGTCAGGGTCCAGGCGGCCCTCCAGCTCCGAGAACCCTAACCTCAGCAGCTCCAGGGCCTGCGCCCCTGTTTAAGGGGCCCCTGGGGACAAAGGGGAGCAAACAGGGCACTGTCCAAGTCAGACTGGCAGAAGCAGAGGTCAGAGGGGTGGCACCCAGTGCACAGGCTCAGCTGTCTATGCAGCAGCCTGTCACCCTGCACTCATGTCCCATTACATCCCCTGAGCACACTCCGGCGAGTAGGGTGTAGTATCGGAGGACACAGACAGGAGGTGAGCACGTTTCTGCCTGGCCCAGAGGAGGTGCCCACCCTCGCCTGGGCCCAACCCACGAGGCAACCAGTTGCCCGCATCAGGGCTGCCCCTGCCCTGTAACTGCTCTTATTACTGTCTAACACAATCTGTAGCCTTCCGGGCACACCTTGCTCCTTCCCACACAGGTTTTCTTGTCACGTGGTACAGACTCGATTGCCAGGTCAGCCAAGCCATCAGCCTCTTCCAAGTCTCTTTCAAGTTCAAGCTGCTCAGTGGAGAGAGACTCCCTTGACTGCTCAAATATTTCCTGACCCATGTTCCCCACAAGCTTCACATAATGGCTCTTCCCTGGCCCCAGATGACCGGTGTGGCATGTGTGTCATTGCGGTCATCTCCTCTCCTCCAGGTTTGGTACAGGTTGAAACAGATGAGAGTCCCTCTCATTCGGTGCCCGCTTCACATCCCTCTCTTTCACAGCCATTGATGCAACTGTGGGTCCAGATCTCAGGCAGTCACTCAGTTTGTGCACCTGCACTTGGAGAAGGAAGTGGTGTTTGCCTGTCTGGTGATGACAGAGATTTATTATAGGACATACAGACAGAGGTGAGCAGGTACATGAGGGGAACCAAGTGACAGGAGAGGATGGGACCAGCTGGGACAGGTCTTGACCTAATTGAAGTTTATTTCTAATGAGAAAGGAACGAGGAGGGACAGCGAGGTGCATGGGTGGGTTGGTGGGGGGTGCAGGGAGAGGCTCAGCCTAGCCCAAAGCAGTGATGAAGATTATTTTAAGAATTTGTACCCTGTCATAGTGACTGTCACAGCCAGTGTGAAGGAGGTTCTGTTGTCCACCATTCAACAGATGGGGCCCTGAACCCCAGAAAAGGTAGTGCTAATCTGAGTCCCATGGGCATCACCTGGTGATTGGCCCCTGCTCATGGCCATCCTATGGGATTTTGATGTCTTTTCTCTGGTAAATTTTGTGCTTTCTCTTCCAGGAATGTCTCTGGCCAGGCAAGGCCACACTAGGAGACCAGACTGCACAGCTCCTGGTGTTCTTAAGTACCGTGATACTTTTTGTCTCGTCCTGTTCTTCTGTACAGCTCAAAGCCACCTTTTCAGGTCACACTCTAACTCCTAACAGCACATGTAGCTATGAACTCATCAACGGATCAATTCGTGGGTGAGCAGGGCATCCTTCAAACCACTCATTTTCTAAAAGCCACACCTCTGAATGCATGAGATTTGGGTGGGTAGTCTAGGTCTAAATCATAACAGATGAAGACTGTCAACATTGGGACTTTGTTGCTTCCATCTAGGACAGTATTAAGCAGTGAAGTTACCCTGAGACAGGCTCCTGGCCTCCAATGAGGGCCTGAGGCTGGGCTGTGGAATTTCTTGACTTCTAGGATCTCAACTTCTGTGGCTATTTGGATTTGAAGACCCTGAGGCTAAACTTCCATGTATTAAAGAGCCAGTAGAAGGGTGTATGTCTCAGCCGGAGAGAAGTCACTTCCAACTGGAGTACTTTACAGATCTCAAGGATAATATAGCACCATTCAATAGGGAGAAAAAAAGACAACACTGCATCCCTTCTTCCAACTGCAGCTGCAGTTTCCCACCCTCTCTGAGTTGGCAGTGACATTTGTAAGCTGGACATCTGTAAGGAGAGAATTTTCCCAAGTGCTCAGCTTGGGTGTCAAAGAAACCCGTCTTTCTGCTGCTTTCTGTTAGTCAGATTTCACCACTATAACAAACAGCTGAGATAAGTCTACTTAAAGAGACAAAAGGTTTGTGTTGGCTGCAGTTGGAAGCTGCAGTCTGAGGTCATGGGGACCCATTGCCTGGGGCTTGTGGGGAGGCAGTGGGTCATTGTAGGAGGACATGGGCAGCAAAGTCCCTCACCTCAAGACTGGGAAGAGAAGGAAGACGCTGGCCCCCATGGACTCCTACGAACACGTAGCCGGTAATCCAAGGACCTCCCATGACGTCCCCCTCACAGGTTCTGTCACTTGGAAATAGCTCCACCCTGGAGCCTATTGGAGCCTTGGAGGTCATTCTAGACCCAAACTACAGCAGCTTCTGTGCTTTTTATCGTGTGGCAGGGCAAAGTGAAAAACATTCCTCGGTTATGATCAGAATCATACTATCAACAGGTGCCCTGCGTAGTGGGGGAACAGTACTAGTGGGCTGACGCCATCACTGTGAGGGTCCCTCATCCCAACCTGCCGTCTCCCTGACGTTCATGTAGGTGTGTACCTGCCTGTGTAACACACTCCCCTCCAGAGTGGGAGACCGTGTGCATGGGGACTTCGGTCTCTTTAGTTGTCACCCTGTGTCATTACATTGCAGAGTGATTTGCTTCAAGGGACAAGATCGAAATAATCAGTGAACCTTTACATTCAAAAATACTATTATGCTAAAAGACAGATTGCTATGAAGCCCTCGGAAGATACTCCCTTCTGTTTCAGACTCACTGACCCATTATTCTTGCCAGTTTCTGAAGCACTTTCTGGAAGTCGTTTTTCCTGAGTGTCATTAGAAGACAGTGTGATGACAAATTCAGTGATCACCACTGCCCGGTGCTTTCCAACAGAAAGGTGGGCTCGTGGGAACATGACCTTGTGTCCCCATCTGCCTTATCCCCTGGATCCGGCCCGGTATGACTCCTGCTCTTCCCAAAGTCAAAATGATCATGCAAGATAAAAACTTTGTGACAATTCAGGCCAACAAGGCGACCATAACAGTACCACAAAAGACCCTCAGGAAGGGGGAACCCCCAGAGCTGCTTCAGAAACTGGCAAGAATGTGGGCTAAGTGTATGCAAAACAAAAAGGAGTGTTCTGACGCAGTGTCATGGAAAAGTGCCTCTAACTATCATGGTTTTCATTTAAACATTCACCGTACATTTCGATCACTCCTTGTCCACAGAGAGGGCACCTGAGAAAACTGTTGTGCTGGGGATGATGGGCCCGGTGCTGTTGGTCCCTGTGGCAACCTCCAGCCCAAATCCATGCATTATTTGTCATTGGTTGAAAACACAAATAACAACAAATCAGGTCCCTTGCTCCAACCTGCCATCCTTCTTTCTTTTCTTACCCGGGTCCGGGTGTCTACGCACGATGATATTGGTACAGAAAGTAGAAATCCCTGGGCTTGCATTTGGGGGTGTTCTCTGAGCACCATGAAGGCAGAGTAACAATGACCGGTCCTGGCTTTGTTAGTCAAATTCCAACGGTGCTGCCCAGGGTGACTCAGTGCAGGGTGCAGTGGTTGTCAATCATATCAGCCTGCTCTCCAGGAGATGTTTAAGCCCCAGGTCACAGCGAGGATGAGGAGGAGCAGGCCTCGCTTGCTTCTGGGGGGACAAGGGTCCTGGGGGAACCCACCCTTCCTTTAACTTTTGTTGCATTGTTAGTTCTAAGGACCAGGAGGCCTAAACCAGCCAGAACCAGTTCCTGTTTGATTTGTCACCAACATACTTGGTCTTCACACTGAGGAAACTCTTTACTTTCTCTAGAGATAAGGTGTGGTTAGTAGAGAGAATCAAAAATTTTGGAAGCATTTTCAGCACATTATATCAGTTCATTATATCAGTGTCTTCTGATATAATGCTTTAAAAAAAATAAGAAGGAGTTGCTGAGCACAAGTCCCCTGAGTTTCCAGGAATTTCAGCAAATGAAGACATTTCTTGGCTGGAGGAAGCCCACAGCTGGGATCTGGGCTTGTTCTGCCAACATGAGGACGTACTGGGTCCCTCCCAAGCCAGCCCCTTGTTGCTGTGTTACACTGACCCTGAGCCCTTGCCTCCCCAAGGCCGCCCATCTCAGAGACCCACATTCTGGTGAGCCCGTGGCTGGTGACCTCAGAGGCACGAGCCACCTCACTTGCTGTTCTACAGCCCACAATGAGAGAAGGATGACCCTCAGTGGGTACTCTGGAGCGGGGTGCCTGGCTGGGAGGAAGCTCACGTATCACCTCCAAGGAATCTTCAAGTCGTTCATGCTCTGGAGCAGAGAAAAAAGCCACCCGGAGCACAGCTGGCTCTGCTTGCTTGTGAGGGGTGACGAGCATTTGCAGAGCCCTGAACGGGGTGCACTTACTGCAGTGTTAGGCACAGCGCCCAGCCCAGGGATAGGGACAGATGCCAGGGTGCAGAATGTCATGTTTGACCAGGTTCTTACATTTCCAGAAAGACCTAGATGTCAGGAGCAGATACCATCCCACAGAGAACAGTGCTATCGCTTAAGCTAACAGCACTGCACCCAAGGAAAGAATTCCATGGTCCGCCGAACATTCAGATGTCAGACGTATGTTTAATAAACAGGAAGTCCGTGGTCTAGGGGTTGTGACTCTGAATGTGTCAGAAGAGGTGAGATGGTGCTTTCTTCCATCATTCTGCAGACTCGGTCTTGCCTTCTCTTAACCCATTTTCCAGGATCTGGTGGCTCTAGGAGGCTGTTGTACAGATCTGGGTACCTGGCAAGGAACTGGTGGCATTTCTCTGCTACATCTTAGCTTTTATAGACACGAGCTCTCCACTGAGTGACCCAGTAGCAGGTGTCAGAAAATGTGTCATCTGTTTGTCATTTGCATATTGGTGCATGGTCACCAGCGTATCAGGGACAGGGAGGAGACTCATGTGACACTGCTGCAGGTGGTGAGCTCCAGAAAAGGTGATGAAGTCGTGCCGGCCTCATCAGTTGTAGTGGCTCTGAGTGAAGCTTCCTATGTGACCATTAGACCTGTCCTGACCTCCATTGCCCAAGGTCTAAGGCAGCTTGTTCACCATGACAAAATGCCATCTGCTGGGTGGCCTGGACCACAGGGATTCATGGCCTCCTATTTCTGGGGGGTGAAATTCTAAGACCCATTGCCATGGGTCCTAATGAGGACCCTCTGCTTGAATGCGCAGCATACCTTCTCTCTGTGTACTCACATGGCAGACAGAGGAGCTTGGGGGTCTCTTGGACAGACATTAATTCTGTTACAGAACCCACCCTTATTACCTAACCACACAACCTCATCATCTCCCAAAGGCTTTGTCTGCAAAGGTTTCATCCAAGGGCCATGACCTGGAGCCAGGGTTTTGAGGCAGAAGGACAAGGTGTGCCTAAAATTGGCTGGAAAGAAAGTGTGACAAGCCCTGGCCACAGGGCAGAGCAGTCCCCAAAAAAGTCCTGCACGTGGACTTCTCATGAAATCCGAGCAGGTTTTTGCTATGATGATCCGGATGTGACGTCAGTGTGGAACATATAAGAGGCACCCTCGCCATTAACATTTTACTGTCCTGTCTCTTCATAGTAGACACCTTACGCTGCTGGGTGTATTTTCTCTCCCTTTCCTACTTTTATTTGGCCTGAATTTCCTCTGCAAAGCCTGCATTTTCCTACCTTTAATAAATGCAAAACTTTGCCACCGTTTATGCTTGTTTCAATTCTTTGTTTGGGACAGAAAGAACTTAGAAAGCTCCCCAAGAAGGGGACTCTAGCATCCCAAAGCCTGGTAACAGTTGGATGCTTCAGCCTAGAGGCGGGAGCTCCTCTCCTGTAGCCCAGGCAGGGCTGTCTGTCAGCCTACGCCCCGGAGACTGTTACTGGCATGGGATTGTGGGTGTGGCAGGAATTTTATGGGGAAGGAAGCTTGTTTGTGTTTGGAGGTCCTCTTTAAGAAAAAGAAACAAAGATATAAATGCAAATTTAGAAACAGAAGTAGATATCAATTTAGAAGAATAAGAGGAAATCATAATAAATATATAAGATATGTACTACGTTGATATGTACCACATTACCTTGTCCAGAAAAACAATGTTACTATGAGAAGATGCATTTCCTACTGTGCTTCTGGTTTGCATCTTTAGCTGAGTTTCAACACAACGAAAACACCTACAGAAGAATACAAAGGTGGTTCAGTTTTTTCTCTAGCATGTTTAGGAAAGTTTTATTCTTTTCTAAGTAGAACCTACTTGTAAAGACATGCAGGTTTTTTGCAACAGTTCTATAATTTGGGAAAAAATCTCTACCTAGTTGCTTTCATATGTAATTATATGTTTTCAGGACATTGAAGCTCTAACTACCCTTTGAATTGGTCATGCTCACTTGTCAATTTGATCTTCCCATCTTTGTTTTACGATGGGCTGAATTTGATGTCAGCATTTATGTCAAGCCACCAAGATATTTGCATGAATGTCTAGTTTATTCATATGGTGAAGTCTTCCTCATCAACTGGATGACCAAACAGCTTACTTGCGCTGGAAACCTCTCCCTTTCCTTAATGGGTTCTGCTTGCCCAGGTCCCGTGCAGGCTGATAGAAATGTGCTTCCAGACATACTGGACCCAAGGGCACACAGGTCCTGCAATGTTTTCCCATTTTCTGGGCTGCATAGAACAGGAATCTCTGCATACAGAGGAACTTGCTGTCCAATAAGACAGTTCCAGCTTTGCTCTCCAAACTCAGCAATTCCATTAAAATCAATTCTGCACGACTTGTGTGTAAAAAGAAGAGGCCTCCAGTATTCATCACGTGCCTGCCGTGGTAGGGGGAGCGTCCTTCCCGGGACAGAGCCTGCTTTGGTAACCAAGGGTTCCCTGCCCTTCGGGGTCCATGGGCCCCTGATGGGAGGTAAACGGTGCTGTATGGGAAACCAGATGTTCTGAGGGGGACCGTGGAGGTTTTGGGATGGTGTGAACACAGGGAGAAGATACTTGGCCATAGAGGCTGTGGAAATGTGCAGGGAGTGGAGTGGGGTCCGGCTCACTTCTGAGAATGGAATCCATACTTGGGACCAGGGAGGGACTTGTTTTATATGAGCTACCCGGTGGCCTGCAGATGCGGGGAAGGGACTAAAGAGACGGAAGGCACAGACCCTTTAGGACGACCCAGGGCAATGTCCTAGATTGCACCATAGAGACCCCTACTTCCTCTCCCCTCAGATCCTAGGGTCTCAGAGTCTGCGGCCAGGACTTCCCACTTCAGAATCACGTGGCCACCATCAGTTTGCATCAAACAACAGGGCTCCCGCATTCTCTCAGCCTCCTGATTTCCAGGTCAATTCTGCAGCCACCTCTGAGCCACCTAGCTATCCTGCATGGGTAGGGGCTAAGTCCCAATTCTGTCCTTGCTGCAGCAAGGAGTGGCAAATTTAAGTCCCTGCTAGAGAGAAAGTCACACTAGAAATGAGAATGTCTGAGAGTGACCATTGTCACTTGGGAAGAGAAAAGGTAGAAGCTATTAAAGGGGAAAACTAGTCAAAGGTTTAGTAGAATAAATTTTTCTAGTAGCAAAACATAGCTCTTTGTTCCTACATGGTGTGATAAAACCTTCAGCCTTGAGCAAACCCTCTTTAAATAACAGCTTCTGTAAGTCATGTCTGAAGATGTTAAGGAAAAGGCCAGGATGCTTCCTGTGCATGGGATAGAAACTTCATTTAGATTAGCTCAAACAAAAAAATGAATTTATTCTCCTATGAAACTGAGAAGATGCCTTCAGGCATGGACAGATCCAGGTGCTGGGCCAGCCTGGGGCAGACTTCCTGTCCTGTCTCTGTCTTCCTTTGAGATGGTGTCATTCCTGAAAGCCCTCCACTGTCCTACCCACAGCTTCAGGGTCATGTGCTGTACACCACTGAGGATTCCAGAAGCCTAGGGACATTGTATAATCCAGGGTTTGCATTAAGATCAGTGAAAGGATCTCATACTGCTTCGGCTGTGGATTGAGGGCACAGATGCGCTGAGTGGCACCCCGAGTGTGGGGGCTCTGAAGGGAGCCTGGTAATATGGCTGGGACAGTGGGGTTGAGTGGCAGCACCCCTAGGAAGCCGTGAAACAGAAGTCACAAAGGTACTCCTTCAGGAGGACAAGAGTGCCCCATGGTGTGCTCGGGTGACATGGTGGAGCTCAGTTCCTCCCAGGCCTGAGAGCAAAGCAGAGCACGAATGTGGGCCATCAGCTCACCATGTCCAGACACCCCTGATCGAGAACTTCCTGAGGGTTTTTTTTGGGGGGAGGTCCCTGGTCTGTCTCTAAAGGTGGTACCACTTTTGAACCCATTACTTGGAGTGAAAAGTCAGGGTGACCCAGATGACCGCTTGGTCACGCAGCACTGGGAAAGCATTGTTCTTGGGTCAGTTTGTCTTCTCCAGCCCCACACGGCTGCTTCTCACCTTTCCACCCCCAGGCTGGTGAGGTTACTCTGCACCCAGCTGGCCAATGGGCGCCTCCTAAAATGTGTCTCTGGAATCGTGCTCTTATTGTGCAATGCTACCAAGTTTTCCCTTTGATTCTCTAAAACACGACTGTCACAGACTCCATCTTGTCAAGCATCTCCATCCAGAATGTGAGTTAAATTGTCAAAGTTAGTAATGAAGATATTGATCCAGAGAACAAAAGGTGTCTGCACCTGGAAAGGCCAGGTCATCATGTTAAATGGGGGAAGCCCCCCACCAAATCTGAGCTCTGATTTAATGCATTAGACGGTACAAGCCTCCCACTGTCTACTCTTCCTGTCTCCACTGCCTGGAGTTAGGGTTGAGGGTACCCGTGTGGAAGTGTGAGTACTCACGTGGAATGTGTGCACACTGGTGTGTATTTGTGTCCTCTTGAATTGAGGAATAACAAAGAATTGGATAATAAGTGAAGAATATGGGTTTGCTCCCTATGTACTTTATAAAACAAAACCAAATACACATACAAGAGTTTATTGCATACGATTATTCCTAACTTCTATTTCATTAATCATTAATAAATCATGTAAAAGTTTTCATATGTAGCTCTTAGCTGAAAACAGTGAAGTTTGTATGTTGGTATGATATTTATTCATCAAGTGAAGAAAGACATTTTCCATCAGTTCTCGAGTATCACCACGCTGACAACTGTGACCCAGCGGAGGGTGTGGTCGTAACCTTGAGATCACGGACTTCCCTGCACACACCCGGGAGCTCTCTCTGTGACTCTCCCCTAAAAATATGACTTGTGGGTTTTGTTATTGTCATAGCAACTTGAAGCTCCCCAGGAAACCTCCTTACCCAGCAGGAGGCTTTCTCCTCTCTCAGCCCCAGGCCATAAAAGCTTGAGGCCCCTCTCTAGCACCCCCTTCTCTAGGTTGATCTGCCCCAGACTCACCTCGGAGTCTGCCCTGAAAAATGCCTTGCACAAGCAAACACCAGAGCAGTGGGACACAGACCACCCTTTACTTCTTGGCCCTCCAGCCCTCCTGGCAGCCCTGTGACCTCTCCTCTCCCCTTCCTCTCCTTCCTCTTCTACCTCCTTAGAGCACTTCATTCCTCCATGTTTTGGCCCATACTTACATTCTGTCACCCATGCACAAAACACACATGTGCATATGCATGTACAACGTGCAACAAGGCTCCAGGTTACCTAAACCCACCAGCTTGGGCAAGAGAAACAGCCAGGTGTCATATGACTGCAGTCTGTGGGCCTTGTTTTAGTGAGGCGGGCATAGTCCAGGCTGGGATCTTGCGGGACAAGTGAACAGCCTTGCTCCTGTCTTCTCTCCGCATGTCCAGTCATTGCGAACTGATTGTGGGCACAGGGACACACAGGCGTGGTGCTCCTGGAAGAGAACAGAGATGCTGTGACTGATACAGCCTGTGTAGGGTGGAGTTGGGAGGTCAAGGAGGGCAGGAAAGCCTCCTCTGCCTCACAGCTGTGTTCCTTGGTACCAGGTGAGGAAGACGGGTGTGCAGCCCCGTGTTCAGTGTCCTGCCTTGTCCTTCACTGGTTCGCAGTGAGATACTGTGCTCGAAGTCAGATACAGCCAGTGCAGGGAACGAGTGGAGCAGCCCCAGGAAGGAGGAGAAACCAGAGGGTCCCCCCAGTGGTTAGGCTGAACAAAGCCGGTATTAGAAGTCTGGGCAACCCTCTCTCAAGCAAAAGCATGTGAGAAACCTGATTGCCTGTCCTCATGCAGGGCCCTTGCTACTCACATGGTTCTCACCACTGGATTCAGACAGACAGTTCAGTGCTCTGGATTTAGACAGAAGAGACAGAGCGCAAAGGTGTTGACTCCACAGGGAGCTCAGGACTCAACCTGCATAGCTAGAAAGAACAAGAACAAGAACCACCAGAATCAGCCACAGCTGGCGCTGTTGGGGATGCTCTCTGCTCAGCACACGCTGGATCCCCCGAGCCAGACAGCAACTTTCCTTCATGATGTCGCCCAAACATACGAGCCGTGGGGTCTGGACACACCAGCCGCTATGGCTGTACTGCAGCATCCAACTCCTAATCATTGCCATTTGCTCAACAGGCACTGCAGGGTTGGAGATAAAAGTAACTGGTCATGGGCAGCTGTGTAGACAGGGCAGGGATGCGACCCCGGCTGTATGACTTCAAGTCCATGGGCTGCACCCCAGGTTCATTGGCATCTGAGTTTGAGTTCAGAAATAAAGTCTTGATTCTTGGAGCTTCATCTAAATCCAGAAATCATCCCATATGGAGAAGCTGAAAAAAGCAAGATGGGCCATGCGATCTCATTTTTGTAAGAGAAAAGCATGTGGGACGGCAAAGACTAGAAGGAAATGCACACATAGTAAAAGAAGTGTTTTTTAGGCATGGTGAGGAGGAGGATGCTCTTTTATCATCATGATTTTCTATTTTGAAGAGGACCAGCTGCCCATACATGCAGTCCTTATCCCAACCTCACACCATTGTGACCATCATTAAACTCTGATGCTAGTGTCACTGTGGAAACAACACCCCACGAGAATCTCCAGATGACAGAAATGTTGGATGGCCTCCCTGTTGGATGTTGAATCCTTCTTTGTTTTTTTGTTTTTTTTTTTTGAAGGTAGTGAAATACAACAGAACAAAGTCAATTGAGACAGTGCAGTGAAATTGGTACAGAACTTCACAGCAGGTTACCGGGATAATAGTAATAGGTGCCATAGTATATCTCGTTATCTTCACAACAGTTGATCTTTCAATTAGGACCAAATACAGAATATTATAGAACTCATCAAAATAGAATATTGAATAGAGCAATACAATTAATCAGAACAAAGCAAAACAGTGATAACAATATTTGCCTTCAAAGAGGTGGTAGAAGGAAATACCCACTATTTGCTAGATTGCATGTGGTCAACCTCCCAAGAGATGTTCAGACCTCTGGCTCCCATTTGCTAACGCAGGGGGATGGGATGTTTGATTCTCAGCCCACGCACCGGTAGGCTCGCGGCTGCTTACCAGGGAGGTGGGCCAGATGCTTGGTTTCACAGTGCCCTAAAATCCTCCTTTGTTTGTGATTGTGGAGCACTGGACATGCACCTGATGAGACTGAGGAAACAGACTCACAGCTTTATTCATTTTATTTAATTCAGAGATGAAGGTAAATAGTCACCTGTGGCCTGTGGTCCTGTGCTGAACAACCCAGTGTGTAACAGAAGCATTCACAGAGAACGCTGAGACGGATGGGTCAGACGCCCCTGGCTCAGAACACAGGGTGTTGCTGCCCTGCTAACTGGTGGATGGGGGTGGGGATGGGACACAGTTCTGGCTCACTGAGGACACCAGGGACACAGCACCGGCACTACCTGAACAGTGCTGCTCTGGCATTTTGCAGACAACAGTAATGAGCTGAAGCTCAGTTTCTGAGCAAGGATTTAGTCACGGAAGTCAGAGGATGACAAGGCTCTTCCAAAGGCGTGACATGTGCACTCCCACTGCACAGTTTGACTCAAATGCTTGATAATTCAACTTATCAGGAAATGCTTTTTTTGTTTTAACCCCACATTCATCAGAGACATCACACCAGGCATTTACACAGGGAAGTTGTCTTTTGTTTCAAGATTTTGTGTGAATGTCACTAATGTACTGGGAAATATTTCATTGCTTAGAATCAGCACACTAAACTGAAGCCGTGGTTGTATCCTAAAAGCCCTATGATAAGCCGAGTAGAGCAGATATAAACCCTCTTGTGGAATCCTCTCTTCCCTGATGTTACTTCTCACGAATCTCGCCTTTAGAAACGCCAGCCCTCCACTCAGAAGGCCACTGGCTTCTCTACCCCAGTTTCTGTTTTGGCAGTGTCTCCCCTGTAGGGTGTCTGTCCCAAAGACAAAGGTAATTGCACACAGTTATTTTTAAAGAGCTCCCTATAACCCTTGATCTCCAGAGCCCCCCTGTAATGACATGGGTAAGAAGATTAATATCTCATTCCTAATTCTTTTGCACTGATTTCTACATTTGCATTTTTGTTAATTGGGAAATTGAAAGCACATAGAAGGCAGAAGGAAGGGCAGCTCCTGGGAGGCCCACACACGGACAACCCCGACAACCCCGAGTGTGGAGGGTGAGTTGACACCATTCTCCCAGCGCCCCACAGGACCACAGTGCTCCACAGGCAGGAGTCAGGGCCTCGAGCCACGGCTGGGGCAGGGCCTGCGGAGAGCACGGCACCCACAGCAGGGGCTGAGCTCTGCTTCACACCTTCTCTTCCTGCCCTCAGAGACACAAAGGCCAGGTCTGGGGCCACTGTTCCCTCCCGGGAAGTCCCCTCCTGCCCCCTGTTTCTCTGTGCTCAAAGCTCTAGTCTGGACCTTCCCTCACCCAGGGGGTGGGAGAGAATGCAGTGCTCCAGGGCAAAGCAGGAATAGCCCCTCAGAGTCACAGATCCAGGCACCAGCCGCAGCCTGAGATGTCACCTCGGGGCTCTTTTGTAGTCTGGCGAATCACTGAGGTCCCCAAAGGTCATCTGCAAGGTGACTCGTAGCCTTCAAAATCGCAGAAATTGGAGCAGGGAACTTTTAAAAATGATTAATTCATTCAAAAATAACAGCAATAAATTCAGTGTGCACCAACCCAAGTATCGTGTCTCCAATAAAACTGTATTTTCTGAAAAAAAGAAAAGAAATCAGTGAAAAGGGTGGGACCAGTTTCTGTAACCTTCTCAGTGTCTGCCAGCATCAGCGAAAGTGACTGTGACAGCTGCGGTCTTCTACCTTTTCCTCTTGCGGGTCTGCTAGGCTGTTTTGTTTAGAACACAGGAGGAAATACAGTCACACAAACACATGTATAGGCATGAATATACTAGAAATCTGTTATGCTTTTATTGAAATACAGGAGGAAAATATGGCCTCACACATATATAGGTATATAAGAAGCAGAAGGAGGGAATATTTTAAGAACCTTTTCTGATTATTATGGATATTTTTCTTTTAAGGTACACAAAACCTCAACAAATAGTTATTTCTTAAAGACTGATGACTTGCGGTGGTCTGAAACCATAGCTAGGACCTTCCTGCCCTGTCTTACACTGCCACTTATCTGTCCGCTTGCACTTGGGACGAATGGATCTTCCACCCACTCTGGGTTTTAGACCTCATGCACTAGGTACTGGGAAAATTCTAGGTTACTGATATCTGCAGATCTCCCAGTGTCAACAATTAGGGGACAAAGGAGGCAAACCACGTGGGTAAACAGAACTCTGACGCGCACCCCCATGCTCGTAGCCCAGGAAACCAGTGCATTGTCCGTGGGCAGTAGCCCAGGAAGCCAGCAGGTCACTCAGGAGTGAGGACTGTAAGACGTCCACCAGATGACTGAGTGATGACCTAAACCTCAAAAGACAACCCTGTACCGGCCAACTCCCAGTGGCCAGGACTTGGTTAATAACTGACAGCCTGCCTGCTTTCATTCCTGCTTCCAATGTGTGGCCAATCAGAGCAGACCAATATGCTCCCCTGCTCGCCCCATAAGAGGCTCCTCTGAGTACCCCCTGCCCCACCCCGGGCCCCTATCAGGACTCAGAGCTGCCCTGGTCCTTCTGACTCAACACAGTGAGGGTGGAGGGACTCTGAGCAAACATCTCTGCTTCTCTGGCTTGTGATGGTCTTTGTTTTCATACTTTCATTCATTGCACATGATCAAGCATTTATATTTGTTAATACTGCCTTGTACCCTGCCAAATCAGTACTTAATACTATACAACTGCAGGCTCCAAGTGACGAATGAAATATCCCAGAACTGCATCTACTTGAGAGCTCTAATTTTATTAGCAGCAATAAACAAACAAACAAACAAACAAACAAACCTTGGTCAGTTCTTTCTCTTCCAGTCAGACAGCCAACCACTCAAATTTGATCAGTTCTTGTCTATCAACTGCTCTTTCTTAAAAACTGTTCTGTTTAAAGAAAACAAAACAAAGTAACTAGTTTAGCGTCTGACTTGTAGGATGGCCCAAATACTTCTCTCAAAATACTGTGTCCCTTAAGATTGATATTTATAGCAGCACAATTTGTAACTGCTAAATCCTGGAAGCAGCCTATGTACCCTCCAGTGGAAGATTGGGCAAAGAAAATGTGGCATCTGTATGTCATGGACTACTACTTAGCTATAAAGAATACAAATTTGAGACATTTGTGGGAAAATGTATGTACCAGATAAATATAATGTTGAGTGAAATAAACCAGATGCACAAGCTTAAACTACTATATAGTATCTCTCATCTGAGTGAGGCAAACTATAAACAAAGTGTTGTAATCCCAAATATTGTGTGCAGTCATCCAAGTATTGTAATGCCTTTTTCAGTCTTCCTCACAATGCCAAAAGTTATGTTTACAATCCCAACGAGACATTCGTGGAATCCCAGCAAGTTAATTCCAATCTACCATTTCCAATGCAAGAGTAAAAGCACCAAGACATATTCCAAGTGAAGGGCGGCCAAGGGGTCCTCAGTCCAATCCCCGTGAGGATGTGCAGACAAAGGCCCTGATCCTAGGCCTCTCTCAGAATTTATTATCTTGTTAAGAAGGGGGGTGGCTTAGGGATGAGTGACAGTGAGGATGGCTATAATTACGTGATAATTACGTGAGTAACCTGAGCTGGCTGGCCAGGTAGGGAGAAAAGCTCGTCTGCAAAATGCAGAGATAAGGAGATGCAGAAGGATCAATTTGCATAATTCAATTAAGGTAGCAGCTGAGTTGTTTTAGGAGGCTGTTGCTTCTGTTTCTGATACATAAACTCTTGTGCCCCGGGGAATCATTTTACCTTGAGGCTCACACCCAGTTGACATTCCTGGAGCTGATGGCTCTACATTCCGCTGTGCTTCCGGCTTTGTCCACGATGGCTTTGACATGACATCCGCAGGGCAGTGCACAGTGTGCAAGTGGCAGGGAACTCTGGGTCCTGGCAGGGAAGCAGCAGTGCAGGCTGGAGAGCTGGTGACCGCACCTGAGCCTTCCGTCAGGAACTGTGGACTCCGGGAGGGGGCCCAGGGTCTAGAGCAGTTCTAAGTGTTAAATACGGCTCCTCAGCTTTCAAGTTGTAGGTATTTTTACTATCCAAGTAAAAATGCCTACAATTGGAATAAGACATGGAAACTGTGACGTATGAGATAGCCTGGCAAGGAAGAGGCATAATCCAGAGGCGCCACACAGCCACTGCAGACGCAGGCTGCGGTGGTGACTGGGCACGAGCCCTGGGCAGAGCAGCAGTGACATTCTTGCCAGACAGCATTTGCTGGGGGTGGTGTGTGAGCCTTGGCCAGTGTCCTCCCTGCCCACTCTACTGCCCGTAGACACCAAACTCAGGCCAACTCATTTGCATCAGTAAGGCCCCAAGAAGAGCATCTAACATTTTCAAGAGTCCATGTTTTCAGTTCCGTTTCTGAAATACTTGGGGTCCCTCACAGGCACCTTGGATTTCACAAATCACAAGTGTCTTATCAGTTAAACTAAGGAGGAGACTCTTAGCTGACATGATAGTCTAATAAAACCTAGTGGATGGATGAGGTGCTGCTGCTTCGACTGTGTTTTTATCTTGGGTTCAAACATCCTGCCAGTGAAACCACACAGACCAAACACAGGGACATGGCTCTATCAGGTTGGCTTACAGATTGGGGACTCAGTTGGTACCAGATGGTACGAGATGCCAGAGCCACTTCCACTGTCTACAACCAGCACTTTAAACCCAAGCTTAAAGCATGCAGAAGGCAAATCAGTCTCCTCTCCACCCTGACCCTCATTTACTTGTCTGATTTGGAAAGATTTCTTGAAGAAGGTGAGGCAGAGAAGGCTTAGCAAGATGCCCAACAAACCAGGGATCCGCGCATGGTACCATGGGATCCCTGCCCCATCAGAAGAACCGTTATGGAATGGTCGTCTCTGATTTGACCTTTGGATAACTACTGTACATCCCAGAAGGCTGTCACCCACTGATGAATTAGGTCTCAATTGTCCCCATGGATTTCTTTCTGATTTAATGCCTGAAATAAATACAACATTTTCCATCTTTATCGTAACTTTATAACGCGTCTGTGGGAATGCATATTTGTAAAGGCTTTTCGTGAATCACAGGTTGTTGTCACTGATAACTGCTTTCTAAGATGTGGTAATGGATTCTCCTGCTGTCTCCCCATGCTGAGCTCTGGATGCTTCACAAAACAATACTTGTTATTGCAGAAAACAAAAGAAAACATGCACAGATGCTCAGTGTGAGAAACCAATTCATTCCTCAATCCCAATTAAAGGTGTCTGTCCAAGCCAGCTGACATGTGCTGGGGGCCACCGCCTCAGGAAGAAGGACTCCTCTAATAGGACAGAGCCGGGTGCCTGGGCAG
Organism: Hydrochoerus hydrochaeris; assembly: GCA_004027455.1. Lineage (NCBI taxonomy): Eukaryota > Metazoa > Chordata > Mammalia > Rodentia > Hydrochaeridae > Hydrochoerus > Hydrochoerus hydrochaeris. The sequence continues at coordinate 59,281 of PVLA01006027.1, forward strand.
GCTCCCTTGTGGGCAAACACCATAGTTACCCACATCATTAGTTGGTACCAACTGCACACCAAGGAAAAATAATTGAGTTCTTGCTGTGAGCCAGTAACCCGTGTTCCAAGGTGAGAGTCTCAGCTGCCTAACACTGTCTCAGAGTGATGGCTAAGAAGGGGAAGTGAGAAGACTGTAGAAACTGGAGGTTTTACAAGGAGCATCAGGGTGAACAACAATCATTTTCTGCATTCCTGTTACCCTGTGCCTCAAACCTATTCTGGTTTCAACCATCTGGATACAGAAAATATGTGAGTTTATATAATGGGTTATCTGTATAGGGAAGGGTTAAACTTTGTTTTCTGCTTTAGTTTTTCTTTTCTTTTGACCTGGGGTCAGGCATATTTAACCATCCCTGCAAGAACAATCACTTTTACAGGCATGTTAACTTGACCACAAGCCAACAAAGCAAAATTTTTGAAATGCTAAGAATATTGACTAGAACAAATCTAAGTCTTATGTCCTGTGGTTAATGCAAATAAACCTGATTTAAAACTTACTATAATATCCCATAACCTGGTGTATCATGGTGGTAAATTGTTACTATTGAGGAACTATTTATGGGTTCAAGGGATTGAATCATATAAACAACATTTTTGTAAAATTCTTAGAGAAGGAAATTTTACCATTTATTTTAAAGTGAATAATAGATTTCGGTTTCACTGGCTTGCCCTTCTATCAACACTTGTTTTAACAAAAGTAGTTTGTACACAGCTGTCCACATGGCGAGATTTACAAGCTACTAAATTTGCAAACTGAGTTTTAAATTGCATCTATTAATGTTTAAAATTCAGCAAGGATCTTAAGTTTATGGAATATTCGTTGTGTCAATAATTTTTCACATATGCAAAAACACCGGAGAATAGAAAAAAGTAAAATAGAAACTGCTGTTAAAATTTTGATACAGACTCTTCCATTTCCTTTTTTTCTTTTTTCTTTTTTTGAACTCACAACCACTTATGCCGCTGAGCTAAATCCCCAGCCCTCTATTTTCAATTTAATAGAAATAAATGAACTCGCCTGTGTCCTTCACCATAAAAGAACAACATGATGTTTCTTCTCACACTTCTTAATCTGCTTCCAAGAGTTCCATTATGTCCTAGTATGGACTCTACTCCAGGCAGCCAGGAGGGTAAACTAGGCCTGCGTTTTCAGAGCTTCTGTGACATAGGGTTGGGGATTTCAACCTGTGCTTTCACTGGGAATGCCCAGGAGAAACTGAGTGCAGCTGGACCCAAGGCCAGTACATGCACATGTGGCAGCAGGTGCCCAGGTCACTTCCAGGTGCTCAGGCTACAGACGATATCACACCAGGCTGGGTTGCCAAGGCACAGTTGGGGCCAGGCAGGATGCAGAGCACAAAGTGAGCTCTGGCAGCCTTACTGGTACCTGCAGTCATAGGGTCTCCCTGCTCCTCCTGCCCTGGCACAGTCAGGGAAGCAGCCACAGGAAGTCTGTCAGGAAGGTGGAATCCCTACATAGCTGACCTGGGCCTGCCTTTCTGCAGAGGCCATGCAGGTGGGGTCCAGTGGTCACTGTGGCCCCATCTCTAGTCTCTGCCACCATAGCTCTGTGTCCACATGGTGGTAGGCGCTGCTGTGTACTGGCCTTGGGTGTTGGAAACTGGGATCCAGAGCAGCAGCCTTGAGAGTGACACCTGTGCCCATGCAGTACCTGCCCCAGACAAGTGCAATCTGCAGGAGACCGTCAAGGCCTTGTCCTGGGAACCTGTGTCAATGCCACCCTGAGCCCAGGACATAGCATCCCAGGCCATTGAGACAGCTTCAGGTCTTACAGATGTTGAGTATACCTGAAGAAACTGCATGCAACATTTATGTACCATGTTCAACCAATATACTTGCCCTCCCTACAAGTAAAAATGTTTCTCTACAGGTAACATAGCTAAAATTAGATGAGGACTGGGATCGGTGGCACTCATCAGTGACCTCAGCACTTTGGGAGGCTGAGGCCAGAGTATGGCAAGTTTAAGCGCGACTGGAGCAACTTGGCGAGTTAGCAAAATACACTGTCTTTAAAAAACAAAGCCGTGGAGAATACAGTCCCCAGCACAATAAAAAGAAGTATTTTTCTCACCAGATAAATTGGTATCAATGCAGGAACACAGAAGCATGAAGAAGCAAAGGGCACAACACCATTAGAGAGCTACGGTAACTCTGAGTCCCCTAGAAAAGGAAATTTGTGAATTACTGAAAAGGCTTTCAAAATACTGATCCCAAAGAAATCCAGTGAGCTAGATACATAGGCAATATAATGGAACAAGGAAAACATTTCATTATTTGAATGGGAAATTCAACAATAACATATTTAAAATAATACCACAAGTGAGCTGGGTGCAACAGTGCATGCCTGTAATCCCAGCACTTTGGAGGCTGAGATAGCAGGATCGCTGTGAGTTTGAGGCCAGCCAGGGCTACAAAGTGAGTTTAAGTCCAGCCTGAATGGCACAGCAAAACCCTGTCTCAAAAAGACAATAATTAAAAAATAATAATAATCATACCACCACAAACCAACAGAAATCTTAGAGCTGAAAAGTTCAATGAATAGTATAAAAAATACAATTGAAAACTTTCACAAGAGACTAGATCAAGCAGAAGAATTTCTGAACTTGAAGCTGGACCTTTGCTATTAATGCACTAGGAGGAAAAAAAGAAAGAGGAGTGAAGAAAATCTTGGAGGCCTATAACACAGTACTCAGAAAACAAGTTGACATGACAAGCATTCCAGACAAGAGAAGAGATGAAAAAGACCCAAAAGTCCTACTTAATGAAAGAGGAGTTATAACTTTTCCAGGTCTTGGGAGTGAAATGGATTTACAGGTCAATGGAGTACAACATACCCCAATGAGGTTCAATCCAAAGAAGTCCTTTTCAGGAAACATAGCCTAGCGGTCAAAAGTGAGAGAAAAAAATTATAAAAGCAACAAGAAGAAAATATAAAATTTCATAGCCTCGTTAGACTAATATCAAATTTCTTAACAGAGATCTTACAGGCCAGGAGAGAATGAGATGATACAGTCAGAATGCTGAAAGAAAAAACTGCTAGGAAAGAATGATAAACCCAGCAAAGCTCTTATTCATTCAAAACAAAAGAAGGCTTTCCCAGGCAAGCCAAAATCGAGGGAATTAGTTACTAGTGGATAGTCCTACAAGGACAACTGGCGGAAGTACTGCAGCCAGAAGTGAAAAAGAAATCATTACCAGCATGAACGCAGAAGATTCACTGCACAGGTAAATTCCTAATCCAAACCAGACTGCTCCACCACTGTAAGGCTCATATACCATTCGACACACACTTGGAGACTGACAGAACCAATGCATGCTTAGTTTTCCAAAACACATTGGTGGCTGCAGCTTTCTTAAATGGGAAGCAGTTTTCAGAGCCCAAACCTACAGGAGTGACTGCTGGGTTCCTGTCTAGGTCCACTCTACTTCCTCCACGAACATACCCTCTAAGTGTTAGCTGGATGCTTGGCTGCAGGACTTGGTTAAATTATCACCAAGGGCAATGAGGAGGTCACACTTCCCAGTCCCTACTGCAGTAGAGCATGAAGAAGCCTGGCTGGTGTGGCAATCCCAAAGGCATGTGAGTGATTTCCAGGCAGTTCCTTCAGGGAGGGGAAGGAAAACTGACTCTGTCTCCTTATTTGGACCATGGAGATGTGACGTAGCTCCTAGCATGATGCCTGGAGCACGACAGGAAATCAACCAATATTTGTTGAGAAATGGTTTAGAATTAGCGTGGGAAGATGCATGGACAGATGGAATATTTATTCAGAAGGATGAAGCCACACAAGATAGGATAGCCCCACTGTCAAAAAAATTAGAGAGAAAATTCCAAAAGCAACAAGAAAAAAAAAAGCCATATGTTTTTTGGGCCCCAGGGCCCCAGGTTCTCAGGGAGTCACTGTCTAACTGCAGGAATACTGGCTTCCAGACTCCTAGCATGAGAGAGATAAGCTTTTGTTTTATTTAAGACACCAGTGTTCTATCACTGTCAGTTAAAACTAGTCCTGACAAATATTTTTTCTTAAGAAAGCGGAATTGCTCAGTTTTCCCTTGGGAGTGGAGCCGAAATGGTGACTGATCCACTTGAGCAGAACCAATGAGCAAACTTTATTCCCGGCAGGAAGAGGAGGTACAGTACATTGGTAAGGCTGCATGTTCTCACAAGTACTGCGATCTTCCTAACTAGTCCACATATCAGGAGGTTTTCCAGTAACTTTAATTTTAGACCTATAAATAAGAGAGACATAATTGAAATCCTATTAAAGATTATTGGCAGTATGAATTCGATGTATACATAACAACTCCTATAACTGCTTAATGAGTGAGGTGCTTGGAATGTCTCATTTAAACTATGAGTTGTTTTCAATCTGACTCATAATTAGTTAAAGAACTAATGAGGAATTTTGACCAAAAGATTAGCTCTGACATGGGAGGCAGCTGGATTAAATAAAGATCTCAATTGCGTTCAAACTCAAATGCACACGTAGAAACACTCTCATTGCATTCCTGCTGTATCAACAAGGTTTGTCCACAAGTGTGCATGGGTTTGTTCAGGTCCTGAGTGGGGTGCTGGAGGTGGTTCCCCAGTAAGGCAACCATTCTGAGGAAAAGGCTGGTGAGGCAGGTGCAGACGCACAGATACTGGCCAGTTTGGGAAATGCGAGGAAAAGCTAAGGTTCTAACTGACGGGTTACAAGGAGAAGAGCCAGCCAGACAAAGAAGGCCGTGGGGACTAAGAAAATGCTCCATCAGAAGAAACAGCATTTCTAACAACCAGAGGGAAGTCACAGTGAGGAAATGGAGCAAACAGTGAAGACGGACCTGGGCAGTTATCTGGGGTACCCAAATAACGGGGCACCTGGGCATGTCCATGGGCCTGAGTGTCAGCAAGGGCAGTGAGAACAGCTGGGGAGTTTCCAGCAGGGGTGACGTGGTCCCATCTAGAAACCATAGAAGCTGTCTCTGGACATGAAGGTGTGGAGGGAGGAAACCGCTCTTCATCCTGACCTGCGACAGAGACACTTGGAAAATGAAAATGTGTCTTAGAAGTTTAGGCGGGGCTGGGCCTAGCTGGAATGGAAAGAGCCCAGAAAGTAGAGAGGTCATGAGTTTGGCTCCATGTCAGCCTCTCTGGACACACAGGCCATTCCTTGGCTCACATTCACGTCTGGTCCTTTATCCTGAGCAGTGACGATGAGTAGGCAAGAATCTCCCAAAGCCTGTGACAGCAAAGGCCTCTGCTGCCACTGTCCCCCAGGGGCCAGAGGTCTGGGAATAAGGACGATGGGGCTTTGGGAGCCATTTGGGGTGCAATTTGGTGGGGGAGATGCTGCAGGGGAGCAGAACTTGGGTAGGGGTCCTATGGGGTGGGCGGAGAAGGAGCGCATATTTGGCCCCCAGGTGGACCTGGGGGAAAGTGAGGGTTGCCAGTGCTCAAGCACAGCTGGTGCGGGCCGGTGGCCCTGTGGGCCCTGGGAAGCAGCTGGGGGCTGTGGCTCAGGCATTGTTTCAGCACTAGGACTGTGCTGGTACTCAGCTCTGGCTTCCAAGCATCCTGGGGACAGGTTGGACCTTGGGGTGTGCTCCAGAGAAGCGGAAGGGCCTGGTCTTCTCCAGTAGGGAGGGTGGCTTCCACCCTGGGCCCCTGGGGCCCCTGGGCAGGAATTCCAGGCCTGGGGGTAGAGGTTGGCTCTGCAGACAGACATGGACCTGGGTGGTGTCCTTGGCCCAAGGATGCCTGCACCCAGTGGGGAGGACATCAGTAGAGGAGACCTGGGAGGCCTTGAGAAGCTGGTGTCCAGGTGAGCGCCTCATATGATGGTGTGGCCAGGGTACTACAGGAAGTCACCAGGTCTCTGCCACCCAGCCTGGGTCTTTGGCTTTAACGTGAAGCCCCAGGCAGTGGTTTGCACATGGCATTATCTGTGGAGCAGCCACCGAAGCTATGGACGTGGTCTCTGGGGCAGGCCCTGAGGGCCTCTGTGGAGACCCCTGTCATCTCTCAGGCAGCTTCCGGTTCTCTGATTCCATGCTTGTTGAGTAATTAGGTCCGAAAGTTCCCAGGAAGAACCATGACCTTGGGGTAAAGTTTCACAGCCTCTATTAAAAGAAATCCCACAGACTGTGTTCCCTTTCACAAGCTGTAAGTCAGAATCTGAATTTGGTGTGGACTCCTTCTCCTCCACAGCCTTTCCCTGGTAGTCACCATCTCACTCCACCTCTCCATGGTCCTCTGTGTATGCTGAGATCCCCATGGAAGCCAGGGTAGGGCTAGGGTCAAGGACCCACAGCAATTCCAGAGCCTGGGGTTCATCCAGAGAGGTCCTTGAGGGTACCCGAGAAATAAAGGACACTTAGAAGTAGAGATTCAGGCAACTTTGTCCTTAAGTTACCTGCAAAGTGAATTCACTCACCCTCTGGATGGAGAGCTGAGCTGTCCAAGCAGAGCCCAGTCACCAGGGAAGGGCAGACGGATAGCCCGCCGGTCCCAGAAAGCGCAATTCACTGAAGGCATCAGGAAACACCAGGAAAGCGTAACTGGCCACAAACAAGTGCCTAGAATGAAAAGAGAAATAGTAAGAATAATAAAAAGGCAAGTTGGGGAGGGTTCAGATGGGAGAGGGAAAGAGTCCTTGTCTTGGACCAAACTCCAGGCTTGGAGGGACTTTGCATGAGAAGCTCATGCTTCTCCTTTGCCTGTGTGTCCAGAGGTCTTCATCAGAGTCACCTCTCTGTCCTTTCTTTCTGGAAGACCTTACCCTCCACCCAAGCTGAACAATAAAATCAAAAAAGAAAAGCCAATTACACTAGCAAAAAGAGTAAAAGTTAAAAGATTTCCCACATACCCCTCTCAGTCCCTCTCCCCCTTGTCCCCTGCTAAGATGGCTTTTATCTGGCTGAGAGTTGCTGGGGTAGATATTTAACCGCTCAAAGCCAAGCCTGTGGCAGTTAATGCAAAAGTTTAACCACTTCATTCCCAAGAGAGCATCCCTTTCTGTGGCCACAGCAGGCGTCTGGAACCTGGACAGCCCACATGTCCCACTTCAGCCCAAGGGTTACCACACCAAACACTCAGGGGCATTTTCTTTCTCCCCTTTGTGTGCATGGAGACACCACTACCTCCTTCTAGTGCCTGGAGGTCAGTGCCAACAGGCCTTCCATTCTGACCCTTTCTGTTTCTGTGGACTTACTGGGCACAGCTTCCAGTCTCTGAGGGCCAGTGGCAAAGATCAAGTTTGGAGACTTGCAAGAAGGGAGGTGGGTGAATGGTCTCTGCAGATCTGACAGCATGTGCACCATCTGGGAGGAACCACTGCTGGTGCTCTGATTCTGAAGACAGAGCTGGTTCTTGAAGCAAGAGATTGTGCTTTGGATACTGCTCTGTAACTGCTGCTACTTCTGCATCTGTCCAGCCTCTGGCCTCCAAGCAGCTCGCTCAGACACCCCACATGTGCCTGTGCTTCCATGGCTGGGAGCAGGCTCCCCCCACCCCCAAATCCTTCTCCTGCTCCTTTGATCACATAGGTTCTTGCCTCTTATCCCTGCTATTCTGCTGGGCTCTTCTGGACCCTTTACAGATTCAGACATTTCTCACATGGTTGGGCCAAGGAATTAGGATGTTCCGTTTGTACCATACCTTGTTCCTGGATGGTAGAGCCAGGTGGCTCCCATCATGAGGACAGCCCTGTCCAACCTGGGAGCCAAAGCACCCTGGGTTGTGCAAGATTGGATGGAGTGCTCTGGGTGGGGCCGTGCAGAGGCCTTGGAGCCACGGGCTTAGAGAGGAAGGAAAACCCAATCCATCCACATACAACACCCAAACTGCAAGCCTCCTGCGGTCAGACTGGCATGTGCCATGGGCTCCTGGAAGAACGGTTTTCTTCAGAATGTTCAAATCAGCTTCCAAGAATTTTCAGCCAACAGAAATAAGCCCTGAATTGATGCTTACACCACAGTTTAGAAAACGCACAGTTGGAAGTGAACTGCATCTTCATGATTTCTCCCATAGAGGGAATCTTCAACTGAAAGCCTATGGAATGTTTCCAAGGTGGGAAAAATAATTTACCAAAGAATTTACCAATTTGCTGAGCAGCTGGGCACATTTGCAACCTTGAATGGCAGCTTGGCATTTCCTGCAGCCAGCACTGGTGCCGGAAGGTGGACGGATTTGGAATTCCGAAAGCCAAGAGCACAGTGTGATGTGTTTATCCTCTGATAGAGTCGTGGGACACATCGCTTTATTGCTCTTGTGACATGCTTGCTGAAACACATAGAGGACCAGAAGCAGGGCAGTGTTGGGCTGACCATCTGTGGGCTGGTGAAAGGAAGGTTTCCACCTGTGCATAACACGACTAATACTTATTATCTCTCCCAAACCATGCTTCAAAGACAGTCTCAACTTTTGTCTTGCCCCCAAACTCAGATCAGCAAAAGATGGTCCCTTCTTTGTAGAAGAGAACGTGGAGATTCTGAGTGTGATAGAGAGCGTATCCCATGACTGAATGCCTTCAGATTCCATGTTCCTTTTTAAAACCTTATGTTTGCTTTTCAATTTAAAAAAAAAGTACTTGTAGGGTGAGGACAATGCTAATGTAGAAGCATCATCATTTTTCATACCTGTCCATTATACTTACAAATGCAGGAAACACCCAGGGGAGCCTCAAGGACCTACAGAGTTATTGGGCACCACATCTCGTTGGGGAAGAGCAGATGGCAAATATTCTACTGTTTTAGCAGGAGCCCTGGTCCATGCATGGCACTTGATTGATCCTGTGAAAGTATTTTGAATGAAGGTAGCTGGAATAACACATTCCATGCAAGGGATCCGGTTAATACACACTGAGTTCATCATTCATTGATAGGAAAGAAATACTGCCTGGAAGACAAATATCCTATTTGAATTGAAAGACCCCTGGGAAAAATCATTAATCTGTGTTGCAGATCTTAAAAGAAAACTCTACTTCTATGTCCCAAACAATTCCAATTTTATATTCTTTTGTTTATTAAGAAGTGGAAAATAAAGGAAGCTGGAATACACTATCAGCACACAGTGATACAACCCGTGCTTAAAGGAGAAGTCCACACAAACAGGAAATCTGGGCTCTTCTTGGCTCCTCCCCAGCTCACAGAGTTGTGTCTCTGGCTTTTGTTTGCTTACTGGAGGATTTGCCATGCTGCTCACATGGCACTTTGCAGTTAACCTGAGCTCTGCAATCAGTTGATCAGTTCATGTCTCCCTGGCTCTCAGAGGAAGGTAAGGAGGCCCTGGTCTTTGTGGGCAGGTGAAAGGGAGGAACCTGGAGCTGAAGCCTGGGCTCGCTTGCTTGGGGACATTAACACCAGGGCTGGGCTTATGCAGTGATGCACATCAGCATTTTGGAGCTGCCAGAGGGCTGGTGTCATATTTCAAAGGGAAGGCACAATGTCGTCCTCTGTTTCAAAGGGAAGGCAGGATGGCTCCCAAGATGCCAAGAGGCCCTGCTGGGTTAACATGATGAAGAAGGCAAATGGCCGGGACAGTGGCAGGGTCTCTGAGCCCTAAGGTGCAGCACAGAGAGAAGTGCAGGACACAGCAGGGCCCGCCCTGACCTCGCAAAGAACTGATCGGATAATTACTCTGTCTCCCTCCGATGCTGGCACGCATCTAATATTTTCCTAGTTACATGAAGGAATATAAAGTTCCTTGAGCGTCTTTTGTATTCAAACATGAAGTTTGCAAAATAATACTTGAGAAATAAATCAATGAAGTAGCCAATAGAAGTAAAGTAAACATTTAAATAGTTGTTTGCCTATATAGAACAGAGGGATTAGGGCCATGAATCTCCTTAGGTTCAATTGTATTCCAGAGGCTGCCTTGGAATGACTAGGTGCTGTGAAAATGTGCAAACACCATCACAGGGCTATTTGTATTTTTTACACCATCCATGACTGTTAATATTTTGGAATGTCATCAAAGGTCACATTCATTGCCAGCTGGCAACTGTCTATGAGTTGGAGCCAGCTGTGCTTACTCCACGTGGTCCCCGGCATGTTCCTGTTTGCTGGGACTTGCTTTCCCTTGTCCTCGCTGACAGGCCCGCAGCGGCCACCTAATGTAGCCTGTGAAAAGCTTTCTCTCCTTTTTGGTCTGAACTTGGCACGTGAGTTGCTAACTTCTGCCGCCAGCTGCTCTGCATGGCTGCAGAGCTGTGGTTGTGGGTAGGTGAGTATTCTGTGGCCTCCCAGAATGGCGTTTGGGGTGGTGGTAAGTGGGAGATAGAGGCTTTGGGGAAAGAATTCCGCTCCATCTGCCTGGGTTTGAGTTCAACAAAATCACACACAAAGATGTGCAAGTGGCCACCTGTGCTCAGAAAACTTGTGTCTTCTGACAGATCCTCAGTGTAGAGTGCGAATCATGATACAAGCTCCCGCTCAGCCAAACATGACCTTTTGTTATGCAGAACATGCAATTTGTGTGGCTTTGCCTCATGGTAGGGCCAATCGGTTGTCGAGTAAGACATCAGGTGATGGTTCTCTGTGTCATCCAAGCTGGGAGGACAGCAGAGACCTTCAACAGCCCAGACAGCTCCCAGACAGCAGCTGTGTATCTGGGGACCCAGCTGCTCTGAGCATGTGACCCCCTTTCCTGGACATTTGATAGTGACCCAGTCTCCATATAACCTTCCCTAATGCTTCGGGGGGAAAAAAACAACAAAGAAAAAAATAAAACACTCAACCATAAATGCTAAAGAACAATGCCCAAAAATGCAAATGTGAAAAGTGTGTTTTTAAGCTTAAAGTCACGTGCCTAGATGTTGCCTCTGTGATGTCATTTGTACAGGCGGTCACACAAAGTGACCGCGTTCTAGTGACAACCATCCAATTGCGTGTGTATCTCAAAAACAGAGAGACCACAACCACGTCACTGTCAGAGTACACAAAAGGTCACCAGCCACCAGGAAGGGACCTTGTCCACACAACTGCTTGCCTCTGCAGCCCAGGGCCACTTTCTGGGGACTGCTCCATCTCTGGGCACCAGCCCAAACCTCACAGTGAGTGGGGCCAAGGTCCTGCAGGCCTGACTGTGTGCTGGGAGAAGGACACCAGGCAAGGTCAGAGCACACTCAGCCCACGCTCTGGGTCCTTCCAGCCACTGCTGCTCAGAAGGCTGAATGCAGAGAGGCTGCCGGTTCCCTTTCACCGGTTACAGGGCGATGGTGCCATGGTGGTTTTCTGTTTCTGCCCAGGTCTTCCCTGCTTCCTGCCCCTGGGCAGTCACTCAGTTTTCCCTCCGACCTCTGTGTGGACAGGCCTGCTATGCTGTCTGCAGCCTGTGCCCACAGGAGGCTGAGTTTACTCTAGGACCTGCTGGATAACACAAGCCACATTGTCCCTTAGCAACTCCTGTGCTCTTTCTGCTTGTGCTAGAAAATACCCCATGCCTCCGCTTTTGGAGGGCACTTCACAAACACGCATGCGAGTGCTGGAAGAGGGTGTGCACTTTCTGAGGTGGTCACTGTTGAAGACTCAGAGAGATTTTGGAACTGAGCTGGTCCCTCTGCCTTACAGCGATGAGGTGCTGGTTGGAGATGCAGACTTCTCCCATCCTGTTCTCCTGGTTAGCTCCTGACACTGCCTGGGAAGGAGAAAGTTCCTTTGCCAGGGCAGGCAAGGTGACAGACTCAGAGAGACCTCATAGCACCTGGAAGACCCTGGGGAGGGGTACCAGGATGCGCTGTGGGTCTGCGTCTCTCCCGGGCCAGCAGAGAGCGTAGCTGTGGAGTCAGGTGACTGTGGGCAGGTGAGCTGTGGGCATCCACTGTGGTGGGCTGGACGAGTCACCAACTGGAGCACTGGTGGAGGGGGCGGGGTGTAAGGCCCTGAACACAGGAGCTCCTGTGTTCCTTCCTGAAACCTTCCTGAACAGCTTGCAGCTCTCAAAGCACAGAATGGGCCCAAAGAAAAACATAATGCACTTGAATAAAAGGTAAGGCCAAAATTAATAGAATTTCCCAACAATGATAGGTCTTTTCTGGGGCTTAAGACATCCCACCTGTAAAGGACAATTAGGCCTCATTTTTAAAAATTCCCTTTCCTGTGTTCTCCAGGACACCCACTGTCACGAGTGCTCTACTCAGCTGCACTGGGCCAGTCCCTTGTGCAGAGACAGAGCAGAGAGGGTCTCAGCTCCTGCTTCCGCCTGAAAAGGCCAACGCTCTAAGGAACAAGCTGCACATGACAAAGACCAATCGGTTTCCAAATGCGGGCGTACGGCTCCTTTCAAGATCTTGACTTTTTCAATATTTGTTTAGAACAAACATTTGTGGTACCCCATGAAAAGCCTCCCCAGAGCCTCTTGACCTTCAGTGGCCTCGTCCCTGAGCCACAGTGCTTTGTCTCTTGGGGACGGTTAAGAGTGGCAGGGCTTCTGTTTACCCTTCAGGAGCTCCAAGAGGTCACAGAAACTTCAGACTCTAACGGGGCTTGGAGCAGCCCTGCGCCTACCGGGCTATGAGAGTCCAGCCTCCAGGGTGACCCTGCTCGAGAGAGGCGGCTGAGCCCTGACCCTGAGGTCTGGAGTCTCCAAACTAGTCAGCTCAACCTCACTTTCCTGAAACTTCCTAGCACATCACAAGCCTAAGGCCCTATATTTTATAGCCATGCATTTAGTTCCTTTTTCTTTTTTCTTTTTTTTTTGGTGCCGGCGATCAAACTCACAACCTTGTGCTTGCCAGGCAGGCGCTGACGCCACTGAGCTAAAAAGCGTACCATGTACAGATGAGAATTAGATTTGAGGATCTGCTCTGGATCTGAGGTGTATACACGTGTCTCTTGAGGCTCACAGTAAGAGAGAAAATCCCCACAAATGTATTTGCTGTGAATCACACCATGAGGTACGCCCGTTGTCCTTGGTCTCAATCGAGCACTAAGGCTCCGGTGGCCCTGGAGGAAAAAATCCACACAAGCTGGCACTGGCTTCTGCAGGAGCTGACGTCTACGCAGCACAGCATGGAGCAAAGCGTGCAGACAGGGTCTGGTCTCTGGCTCCCTTCTCAGTGCTCCTGTCCCCACTGGATTTAGGCCCTCCACGGAGGTGAGTGCTTAGCTACACAAAGCTACCCAGCAAGTGAAGCTGTAGGCTGCAGTGTAGTGTGGAAAGTCTCCCTGAGGAGCTGGGCACCGTCAGAGCAGATGGTGAGACACACGTGTCCACTGGCGTGTGCCATACCCTGCAGAGGTGGTCACGTAGTTGGGGGGGTGCACGTCGACCTGATGGCTCAAGCAAGGGAGCCGCAGCACCCACACAGTAGGTGCGTTTATCTAAGGCTGCCACCCTGAAGGACATTGTAACTGAAAACTCACATTCCAGAGCCCACAGCAAACCCTCATTTGTTTGCCTGTCTTGTGCCCAGCTGAGGACTGCCTAGCTCTGGAGTAGCCAAGCACTACATGACCCTTAGAAGTAAGTTTATTCTCTGGGAAGACTCACCCAGAACCTGAGGCCGAGGCTGGGCAGGAGGACTGCTTAGCGGGAAGGAGGTAACTTACACGCGTTCCTCCGTCTTTTCAAACAACCCGAATCCTAATTGCATGTGAACTGAGCAGCTGCTTGTGTATCTCCTTCTCCCTTCTTTTCAGTGCAGACATGATCGCAACTGAGGGCAAATTTGTACTCTAATTCTTATTATCCAAGTTTTATTTTGTGTGTGTGTTTGGTTCTTGTGGATAAAAGTATTTGACTCGCCTTTACCTGATAATGGAGAAATTGAACTTTCTTAGGAGAAGGTACAGGGCTTCTTGTCACTGCTAAAGGGAGAAAATGGGATGGTTTTAGATCATAGTACTCTCTGACGGTTCTTAATCACACACCTCGGAGGAGTGAGAGGGAGCAGCCTTCAGTTCGGGGCCAGCTGACCATGAAGGGCCCCACCCCTGACAGCCCCTCAATTCCCTTGGGGTGGGGGAGCATTGCCATAGCTTCCCACCTTCCACAGGTACCTGTCAACTCCATGGGCCCTACTTCTGCACCAGATAGGACCGTGAACAGAGAGGCTGAGGCAGGAGGATCCTGGTGAGTTTGAGACCCAGCCTGGGCTACCATGTGAGCTCAAGGCCACCCCAAACTGCATAGTGACATCCTGTCTCAAAAAGACAAAAGAAGAAAAGAAAAGAAAAGAAAAAAGAAGAGAAAAGAAAGGAAAGGAAAAGAAAAGAAAAGAAAAGAAAAGAAAAGAGAACTCGAAGGCTGTGTCCCCTGCCCCATGTACCTGTCCCTGGAGTGTGAGCACCAGCAGAGGATGCTGTGGGTTCCAGTGGCACATCTAACAGCGCCTGGGTCAGGAGGAGCATTGCTTCCCAGGGGCTGGTGTTTCTCAGTTTGCTAGGTTCCAAGGTAGGGCAGGGATGCAGCAAGGAGCTCTCCCGTGTCTCAGGGCACACAGGCCGGGAAGGCGTGGGGACGAAAACCAGGACGTCCTCTTTGTGCCCTGAGAAGCTTAAACTCCTGCTGGTTTTCCTGAAGCAATAACGAGAGATGGACGTTTTGGCTGAGAAACGGTTCCACACAGTCAGCGTGAAGCAGTTTGCAAAATGCACAGCCAGAGAGCAGTCAAAGGCAAGTGTCACTGCATGAGAACTTGTCCTCCACCAGTGACCACAGGACGCAAGCAGCACTTCCTACACTCCAGTATCTGGAGTCTGTTTCCTGGGTTTCTTGAGTGTTGATGATGAGGTAGTTGTTTTAGATCTATGCAAGTTCAGTCCATTCAGGAAATGGCTGTTCTGGTTATTGACTACTGATTAACCCTGGCGAAGCCAGAGAGGGGCGCTTAGTGATGCCAGCCGGAAGGTTTAGTAGACAAGAGATCCGTGGCTTGCAGAGTCAGTGTGTCCCCGGCATGACAGCAGCCACACCTTTCACAGCCCCGGGGAGCAAAGATAACGGCACAGGTGCTCAGTGCTCCCACACGGCCTCATGGACTCAGCAGTGCGGATGCCAGTGTGATGGGCAGGAAGCTATGGGCACCTGGCGTTTGGTACAAGCTCCTCACACCATCAGCAGGATCCTCATTCTTTACGTCCCTTTCACCTTGGAAAATGACACAGGGACTAAGAAAACTCTGCTTCAAAAAGTGGGCCCATTTTCAGCAAGAATATTTGCATTTCTGGTAAAATTTGGCTAAGAAAAGTTTGGTAAAGAAAGTTCTTTGAAGCAAAGGTGTCTCACATGACAGCTTCCTTTTCTGGAAGGATGTGACCTCCTGAGCACAAGAGTCTGCTGCAGGTCACAAAGCTCACAATGAACCTATCTTGGCCAGGGCTGGCATTAAACAGGGACACCGTGGGACCTGCCACCCCAGATAGCCAGAAAGCTGACACAGTGCCTTGGGATCTGATACTCTGCCCAGAACAATCTCTCTCTGTCTCTCTCTCTCTGTCTCTCTTTCTCTCTCACATTTGAAGCACTGCTGCTGCAGGCAAAGAGGAGCTATGTCCTCAGGCATGTCGTCTGAGTCTCTTTGGATGTGTTCACAGTGCCCCATCAGGTGGCACTGGCAGTGGACCCCAAGCAAAGCTTTCCCCCTAGTCATGGGGAATGCCCCCTCTCTCAGTCAACCTTTCTGAAAACAAAATGCATCCCTGCCGGCACTGAATGAATGACATGGACTTTCTCAGCCTGGCTCTACAGAAAAACTCAAACCTCTCATCAGTCTAGCTTTAGGGTCCCTCTGCCCTGGACCCACACTGCCATGAGAGACTGAACTACAAGATGACCAGGTGCCTAGGGTGTATGGGAGACCCAGGTAATTCAGAGAAGAGTTTCTTGTCCCCTCAAGCTGTGCATTCCTCAGTAGAAAGTGGCATTCTCTTTAGGTTTGCAAATGAGGTGGCCCTGTACACTTCCTCACAGAGTGACAAAAGCTGTCCTGCCTGCTGTCCTGTCCTTCACTGTCTCAGTGTGAACGGGCATACCTGGACTGTGCTGTCACTGCCAAAGTGGTCAGCTGGTCAGTGAGGTTCAGGTGCCCATGGCAGTCGAGTTACCCGCGTGCATATGCAATCCTCCTGGACCCTGCAGCTCGCAGGTGCCGGACACTGCACAGGCAGGACATGGCTGGAGAGGCTCCAGAGGATGAGGGCTTCTTACCAAAGGGCTTGGACCCCACACACAGGGTACCAGAAATGGGGGCAACCTACCCACAAGATAAGAAAAGACCACAGTCCAGTGATACAGAGCTCAGCAAGATCTACCCACAGAGGTGAAGGCCTGGATGACCCAGAGGAGTGTCATCCCAGCCCCTGAAGGACCTAGCACCCCTGAGCTCACCACTTCTTGGTGCAAACCACAGGAAGAGGGATGCGATTAGCCGAACCACCTTGTTCCATCCATGGGTGATGGTGGCAATAACTTAGAACCTTCTGGAAGTCTGTGCCTGGCTCTTCTGCCCAAGAGACAAGTCTGTGCATTGGAGGAGGAGGACACTCAGGCGTTTCTGAAGGGAGCCCTTGTTTTCCTGGGGACCTGGAGGAGCGTAACTCCAGGGTGATGGTGCAATTTGCTGGGCGTTTTCTCTGCTTCTTATTTTCCTCCCACACTATTCAACCAACACCCTCCCTCCCATGTGCAGTGATTCTTCCTGGAGCAGCTTCTCAGGAATTTCTGGGGCTGCATGGCAGGGCCAGACCTGTCTTTGGCCACTCCGAGCTGCTCCAGGGTAGGCCCCGGGCTTGGGACTAGGAAACACCCCAAGCTGGCTTGCACCCAGGCTTACTTGGCACTGTAACCTGGGGGACAGTCTGTGGAGGCTTTTATTTCTCCCACCAGAAGTTTCAGATAAGAACCTTTTCTCTGATGCCTCAGGGAAAGGGGAGTGTGGGGAGCCATGCTTGGGGCAGTCCTCTGCCCTGGCTGGTGCCCCTAGGACCTTGGTTCTGCGACTCAGGGAAAAGCAGGTGTCCCTGAGATTCCTTGGTGGTATGTTTCCAGTGCCACCATTTTGGCCCCCTGGGTATCTAAATGGGGAAGAAGTTGTCCTCATCTCCTTGGCCTTCCCTGCTCCACCCTGTGACAATCTCAGTTCCACCCAGGCTGCTCTCTCTGTCTCAGTCTGAACTTCTGGATGGACAGCAGCTGTCCCCTACCCTGAGCTGCCCTGTTTACTAAAACCCACGCACAGGTCTCTGTGACACTAGCCAAGCCCAGAGACTGGTGAATTCCTGCCAGGGATGCCTTGGTTGGCACTCTGAGCACAGGGCACGTCACCCCTCACCTGTGCTGCCTTCCAAGGGTCATCAGGAGCGGAAGGCAATGAGACCCTCACGGAGAAGGCTATGGGTGGCGACTGCCTAGGAGCACCTGTACCCTCCCTGAGCCAGCGGGAAGAGCTCACTGTCCTGCCTTCCTTATGAGGCAGGGAGCCACCAGGCGATGGCATCTCACTGGCATAAACTCACGGTACTCGGCAGTGCCAGGGCAGGTTGTCAGGACAGGACAGCAGGGAGGACAGCTTTTGTCACTCTGTGAGGAAGTGTACAGGGCCACCTCATTTGCAACCACGGTTGGGTTTAATAGTCCATGGACCAGCGGCTAAACTGCATGGCCCTCTTTGACTGCTTAACTTGAGAACTATTTCTGCAGGAGTCTGAATTGCACAGGTCTGGTGGAGGCAGAAAGCTGACTTGTGGTCTCTGGCACGAGGATGCCCTCAGCAGCATGGACTCTCTGTGATGGCTCTGCATGGCCACCTACGCCTGTGGCCAGCAAGGGTGCAAGAAAAGGGTGAATCATAAAACCATCAGGACCTGGAATCTCATCAGCTTTGTAGCCCCTGCTGGTTCTGGGGCCGTGGACGGAACGGTGTCCCTGGAACTGAGAGGAAAGATGGAAGCTCTGAAGTTGAGGCTTCTGAAACTGTGCCAAGTCCCTGCCGAGGGGCTCACCATGTGGGAGGAGAGGCCCTTGGATCTGCTGACCCCAATTACTCACTCAGGGCTCAGAGAGGATGTGCCTGTCCCGGCTGGCAATGGATTTCCAGAGCATCCTCGGAGCCAGGCACTGACACTCCCAGCTGCCTGTACGTCTTCCTCACAAGGCACTGTGGAGGAGGAGGAGTGACCAAATTCAGACTTAGGAGAAGAAAATGGAGCAGAGAGAGGTGGCTTCACCTGCCCGAGACACAGATCTGCTGTGGTCCTGGAGCTCAGAGAGGCTGCCCGAGGCATCTGCCATGTCCTGGTTCCCTACTCTGATGCTTACACAGGGACCCTTCCAGGGGTCTCGTGGGGACAGTACTGAGGCTCACAGGGCGAGCACCTTTCCCCTGGTGACACCGCAGGACTGTGTGCAGCAGGTCTGTTTCTGTACCTCCAGGTCCTGATGGTAACCCCGAAACCCCTCTTGGCTTTCCTGTCTCCTGTGCCCTACTCCCCTAGATACTGTCTCCTAGAGACTGTGGTCTGTGATAGGCAGAGATCCCTTCCCAGCTGAGGTCTCCTGCCGTCCCCAATTCCCTACAGTTTGGGCTTCCCATTTCCTATCCTGTAAGCTGGCCCAAGAGATGCTCCAGAAATGAAAAACTTGTTTTCTTTCAGTTATAGTAGTTCCAGGGCTGATGGGGCACCAGGGGGAAAAGATGGGAAGGTCAAGATTAGCTCTGGCCTTGCTGGGTCCAGGTTTGTCCTAAAGCCCTTTTCTGCCCTACAGAGGAAAACTGTCTTCTTGGAAGTTATGCAAGCAAGATAATTCACTCTGGGGCCCTACTAGATTTTAGTTAGCCATTGTAACCGTGCTCTGGTTTTAAACATCAGAACCATTGCCAACGATTTATTCATTCACATGTGTCTCATAAAATCTTTCAAAATAATCATCAAACTTGCTGGAGAAACGATGTCTAGACCTCATCGTTGACAACCTCCTGAGCCACGCAGAAAAATAAAGTTTACGATACAAGATGTGCTGTGTCATACCCAAACCGGCTGCTCGATTTTTGAAGGGCATATTTCTCTGATTATTTAATTAGTATCATCTATATTTGTGTGGAATGTCCTTTGCTTCTCATCAGATTAATTTGGCAACATCTGGATTGCAAATCTGAAATCTTTGAGTCTTGTAGGGGGGGTTCTCCTATCCCTGCTTTCTGAGCCCCTGGCGGGGGGTGGGTGGGTGGGGGTGGGTGGGTGTGGGGCTCTGGAACTCCAACTGGGTACTCTCCTCCCCCTCCTAGGGTCTCAGTCTTGGGCTTCTTGGGGAATCACTGAAGGTGAGGCTCCTCCCTTGCACCTGTGACAGTTCTATTCTGTCCACATTCCTTCCAAGGCAGCTCCCAAGGTCTGATGAGGAACCAGGCCTCATTAGTACCCTGCTGGTATCCAGGCGATTGAAGGATGTGCTCAGGTCCTGCCGGGCTGGGATTGAAAGTCCAAAGTCCAACGTGCCTCTTTAAGAGCTGCAAACTTTCCTAGGTCTCATTTGGAATGAATTATAAAGCGGCCATGCTTGTATACTGATTTCTAGGCACTTTATCTAGACACATTCCCCCCCCCCCCAGCCTTTCCTAAAAATAATCAACCTGAACAAAACCAGGCCTTTCAGATAGGCCCTTAGGGGTATCTCCTGTGGTTTCAAAGCCTCTCTGCTGTGATTGTTAGAGCAGAAAAACACCTGGCCTGCAGGTCCTGGCTGCTGGCAGGGGCCTTTGACAGCCAGCAGACCATCAACAACCCTGCCAGCGTGAAGCCCACAGAAAGGTGCTTCAGAAACAAGCATCCCATTGTGACTCGATACAGATGGTCAACGTGAAAGCTCACAAACCCTGGCAATGTCCTTAAGTCTGAATTGGAAAACGCTTTTCTTTGGGAGGGTAATTCAAGTTGCAAGCATTGCTTTATTTATTTAGATGGTTAGTTTGGGTATTGAAAATTGAATTCGAGAAGGCCTTTTCACTATGCCACATTTCCAATATTGTTTTACATTTTTTTTTTTTTGAGATAGGATCTCAGTACATTGCCCAAATTGGGCTCCAGCTTGCAGTTCTGTTCTCCTGCCTCAGCCTTCCAGAGTACTCAGCCTATCTGAGTATTACACCATTTTGCCGTATAAATGAGAAATATTAGGCCAAATGCTTATATGCCGGGACCTGGAAATTTACAAGGTTTCAGTTCAAGACCAAGACTAGCAGCAGCAGCTGGTATTTTGCACCGTTCCTGAATCTCCTCTTAAAGTCATGTAAACGCTGCCATTTCCCTCCTTGCATAAACAGGGAAGCAAGCATCAGCCAAGGCGAAGTGATGCCCCAGTCATGCAGCTCTGGGGACATTGTCTGGCCCCCCTGGCCATTGTAAGCCATGGCCCTCCATCCTACTTCCAAATCCACCTTCTCTGGCTTTCTGCTCCCAGTAGCTGGGGACAAATCCTGGTCCTGGGAAAGCATCGCACAAGCGTGTAAATCCCAGCTGTTCTACTTGGTTAGACTGGGAAATCCATCAGTGGAGACAACTGCAGCAGGCCTAGAGGACACGCACAATGCCTGATAACCACATTCTCGGAGGAACTCACTGCTCCTGACACCCGACACCACGGCTGCTGAGGGTACAGTGGCCTTTGGGTTACAAACTTCTGACTGGCTGGAGTTCCTTCCCCTAGCTGGCCACCTTGGCCATAGGTGACCAACAGGGGGTTGCCCCAAGTGTCAGGACTCGCATTTGATGTCCAGCAGACACCCCCAAATCGGTGCGTAACAGATTCTTGATCCCTCCTGCAGACACTCCACCCACACCTCCCCATTTCGCAATGCAGCAGCCCTGCCTCTCCAGGCTGCAGGCCAGCTTCTTGGGGTCCTCTCCAGTTTGTTGTCTTGCACCCCGTTAGAAACTGCATTGCTCTCTGGTCAGAATGCGTCCTGTCTCAGGCTGCTTGCCACCCACCATCTGCACTGTGAGCACCTGGCTGAAGTGGTCACTGTCCTTCTGTACCCTTGCTATGCCCGGTGTCCAGCCTTCCAAGGACAGTGTTGCTTCCCTCACAGAAGATGGGTCCTTTGGCAGTTGGGGGAAAATCTGGCATCCTGTGGTGTGGCCCATTGTACTGCTAATTCTATTAGTTTAAGGGCAGAAACAGGCTGATATGGTTTGATCAGTTTTGCATGCCTATGTCTGGTAATCTGAGCTACTCTTGAAGAGAAAAATACACAATATAACAACCTTTGTTAAATTCCTATCATCTTGTCTTAAGAGATCTTATATTGCTATTGTTTTGGGTTTTTTTGTTTGTTTCTGTTGTTTGTTTTTTCTGTGTTTTTTATCTCTCTCTTTAAAATAAGAAAGGGGGAGGGGATTGTGATACATGCTAATCTGAGGAGAAATTTGAGGACATGATGCTGTGAAATCCCAGTACTTGGGACTGGGGATTTAGCTCAGTGGCTTAAGCGCCAGCCTGGCAAGCGCAAGGTCATGAGTTCAATCCCCAGTACCAAAATACAAAAACAAACACAAAACAAAACAAAACAAAAACCAGTACTTGAAGAGACAAACTGCTGTGTCTCCACTCCCTTAGAGCCTTATAGAGACAGAATGTATAACAGTGTTTTTCAGGGGCTGAGATGAAGCAAAGTTAGAAGAGCAAATTACAACGAACTCAGTCTACAGATCTCTAGTGCCTTTATTTGCAATTGTAGAGTCTTGCTGAGGCCCAGACCAAAAATGGTTCTGAATTTGTCACTCTACCACACAGCAGGGACATTTATAGCAAGAGGACAGGGCCAGCAATCAGAAGGGAGGTGGAGACACTGGGGCCAGACACAGCTTCGCCCACCTGTCTGCATGCAGGAGGACTCTTGTGCCTATGTGAGACTCAGCTCCCTGCTGGTGACAGTCCACACGCTGGCCTCTGCCTCCCCACAGCGTCCTCCTATCCCTGGGTTCCCACGCACGTCCGCATATCACTCACCCTGGCGCCAGGCGCCCGAGCTCCCCAGCTGCTGTCATCTGCCCCAGGGTGCGCTGCCGACAGCCTTGCTCACTCTGCGGCACCTTCTACAGAAGCAGCGGGTGGGCGTGTCCAGACCCGGTCCTCTCTGAGGACTCTTCCCACACCTAGCTTCCCTTTTCCTAGCTGGGCCTTGGACACTCTCGGGCCCTTTCCCAGTGATTCACTGGGGAGAAGCCTCTGGGTGACCCGCTCTTGCCTTTGAAAACAGAGCAGGTGCTTGAGGTGTATTGAAGAGAGGGCCCTGCATGGCCCTAACCCAACAGCACTGAAGTCCCTCTAGCAGGGGGAAATCTGGACACAGAAACATGCCAGGAGAGAAACCGTGCGAGGACCAGGGCCTGGCCTCTCCTGAGCAGGATGGAAGTCTGAGACAGCCTCTCTCAGCCCAAGGGAGGGAGAGCCCCTGCTCTGTCCATACTTTGTCCATACTTTGCTCTTAGAATCCAGCATCCAGGACGGTGATACCACAAGCTTCAGTTGGTTGAGTCTCGCATCCAGGGTGCTTAGTTATGGGAGCCCTAGCAAATACACAGCGAGGATAGCTTTCAACTTACAGTGGAACAACGTAAGTGCAGAGTCCGCTGCCAGCTGGCCTGCCTACAGTGACGCTGTTCCTGATTAAGTACTGGGCACCTCCTACACCCTGTGGTCCTGTCTGCAAAATGGCGCCCTGCGGGATCCAGTTCTGCCCTTCAGCCACATCAGCACAGTCCAGCGCTGGAACCTCCTGACCGTGAACCTGACAGGCAGATGCGAGCTCCAGCGCTATGCTAGCATTGTGTCCATGTACTCTGCAGCTTTCAATTGAGAAAGCTAGGAAGAAAACTTTGCAGGGATCATATACACGCACTGAAATCACTGTCCCCTAGGAATGGAAAAAATAGATCATTGAGATTTTTCATTATTTATCTATTTTCACATAGCTGAACTCTCATATGATCACAATTTTCTATTCTCCTTTTTCATGCTGCCATTTTATACCCTTAATATTTGCTTTTTCACAAAATCATTTTCTTATTGAGTTACCCAAAAGCACCACTTCTAGGTCTATGGGATGTCGTAGGCCATGCATGATCACAACGTGGGCAACTCCCTGCCTCCTCTGGAACCCGCTGAATACTCAGCACTGTGATGGACACCTCTGTACACACAGCTTTGGTCCTGTGGCTTAGAAGCGGATACCACCTCACTGATAAGGATGAGACAGTCTTCACAGCCTGACTTCCTCAACATTGGCCTTGCTGGTGACCTTAGGCTGATCACAACCATTTTGCTGTGTGCTGCAGTCCGGGGTGGAGAATGGGAGGGCTGGTTTAGGTGCGAGACAGCCTGGTGCCCAGCAAGTGAATGGACCCTAAGCTGCTCTTGCCACGTACCTACTTCTCTGACTATTGTGAGTACACGCTGTGTACCTGGAGTTGAACATGGCGACCTGCGATGACGACACCCGGACACAGCCCAGTGTGGCACACGCTGTAATCACAACACCCTGGGAGGGTGAGGAAGTGGGGTAGAATATTTGATTCCAGTGTGGGCAATTTAGTGAAAAAAAAAAATCTGTCCCCAAATGAAAAATTTTAAAAAGGCAGGGGAAGAAGCTTAGTGCAAGGGCCCTGGATTCAATCCTCAGTACAAAAGAAAAAAGAAAAAGAAAAAGAAAAACCAACCAGGAGGAGAGAGACACCCAGACACAGCAGCTGTAGGTCCGGCTTGTGCTCAGGTGTGGATATTTGTGGGCTAGACTGGGGCAGGGCCGTGATAGGAGCTGGGGTATTGGGCTCTCCAGGGACAGGGAGGGGACTGGTGCTTACTCTGCAGCAGAGTGGCTTTTGTCTCTCAGTCTTTGCCCTCTGCCAAATGCACAGTGCAAAGCCGGGACTCGGAATAAGGTCAGTGGCTCTCATTGCCTGGAGAAGACAGCCGGTCTGCAGAGATACCTTCCAGCGCCTGCTCCTTCACACTGGAAGTGTCAGGCTTTCTATACTGTCCTTCTGCTAGTTTTCCTGAGGTTTTTGCAGGTGGGAAAATCCTGCCAATGGCGCTGCCGGTCCTGATCCAAGAAAGTACTTTTCCTTTGTGCAGTAGTAAGCTGATCCTTAGTCCTGCTGTGGCAAAGCAGCACAGGAGAAAAGAAAGGTGACACCTCCCCAGCCGTCAGTGCTTTGAAGTCCTCCGTGTGCAGGGAGGCGTCAGGAGGACTCAGACACCTGAGTGAGGACCAAGGTACAGCTCTTCTCCCTCCCAACTCACCCTGCACCATCTCGCACAGGGCAAGGCATCTTGGGTTTGTGTGATTTGGCGGAGGAAAGAAAATATTTGGCTCCCCCAAGTCAGATCCAGTTAAGGTGCTGGCACAGGAGTCACACTTCTGCCTGCGACCATGTCCTGATGCCAGCTGCATAAAGAAAGTGGTTGCTAAGAACATTGAAACAGTCACCACTGGGGCCAGCCTAACACAGATCAGAGCAAAAGTGACCACCGTGGGCTGTGTCCTAGCAGAGGCAAACCCAGCAGCACACAGTTGCAGCCCTGGGTTGTGAAGAGCCCAGTCAGCCTGCAGATTGGGTCTAACCTGGGCGTCGGGTGGGAGCACTGCCTGGGTCACCCCAGGAGCTAAGGGACTCTCAGGGCGCGAGTGTGCTGGTCCATTGGCTCTGCAGATCTGATCTCTCAGTGGTCAGAGACACTGATCTCCAGGACAGATGCATAATGCAGGGGTCACCTGATGGCCAGAGACAATGTGAGACTTACACACTGCCTGGGTGGTGTATGCCACCAGTGGGACACTAACTCCCAACCAGGGTGCCCACAGCCGTCCACGCAAGTGTCAGGATCACCACGTTCCCCAGTGAGAGCCCATGCAGCCCAAGCTCCTGCAGCTCCAGCATGCAGACCTTGCAGGAAGTGACCAGGCTGGGTGGCACCGTCATGAGGCAGTAGAGGCAGCCACCACAAACTTTCACCGCTGCCATGGCCTAGGTCAAATTAGAATCCAGCTGCTGCCATCTTCCCTGCTCTGCCACCATCTTTCTTACAGAATCCTCATAAGAAAGAAGTGGTTAAGGCTCATTCTGGGTGACAGCTTAGTTTTAGTATGAAAGTCAGATACATGTAACACAAGAAAGAATTTTGCAGGCCAATCTCACCTTTATTAATATGAGGTAGGACCCTAAAAGTTTTATGAATAACCGATTGCAGGAATGAAATGATCCCACACGGTGGTCAATCACTGGATGCTCAGACTTCACAAAACATCAGTGGGGGTGGGGTGGGGTGAGAGTGGGGGTGAACTTGGTGGCCAAGAACTGAGTGTGGGTGTTGCCTTCCATATGCAGGAACTCACGTTCTTGCTGCTTTTGTATGCGTTTAAACTGCTCCACAATAAAATGACTTCGGCGTCTAAACAAAACATTGTAACCGAATACTGTTCATTGCATGAATGCATGATTGACTTAGCAATGGCCATTTGATTTATTTGACTGTTCTTATGAAGCAGTGGGCGGAGCTTGGTTAGACCCAGGTGCTTATGAGGCTGGTGGTGGCATCTATGAGGGAGGGTTGGGAGCCTTATGAGGCCACATCTTTCCTAAAGACTAGTGCATGTCTAATTCAGAAAGAAGATCCCCCCCAACACACACACACACACACACACACACACACGCACACACACATCGGGAAACCCACACGGCTGAGCGACCTGACCCCATGACCTGACATCTGCTGTTAATATTGTCAAACTGATGAATCCTCTCATTTATGAGTTTCTAAAATTCTTACTCGTAGAATCCCAATTTAATCTGACATTAGCAATGTATTCTTTGTTCTTATTAAAAATGTGTCTTTCACTCAACCACGTTATCATTGATAAAGGAGCCAAGCATGTTCACTGGAAGAAGGACAGTCTCTTTAATAAATGGTGCTGGAAAAACTGGCTATCCATATGCCGAAAACTAAAACTAGACCCATGGCTGTCACCATGTACTAAACTAACATCTAAATGGATCAAAGATCTAAATATTAAAACAGAAACACGAAATCTGTTGGAAGACAAAGTATGTAAAAATCTTGAAGACATAGGGGTAGGTAGAGTATTCATGAACAAGAACCAAACTGCATGGGAAATACTTCCCAGTATCAATAACTGCAATCACATCTTATTAAAGAGTTTCTTCATGTCCAAAGAAATCTCTAGCAGAGTGAAAAGAAAACCCACAAACTGGGAAAAAATCTTAGAGAACTGTTCCTCAGACAAAGGACTTCTGTCTAGAACTTATAAAGAGTTAGAAAAAATCAGACCCCCAAAATTCAAAGACCCAGTCCAAACATGGACATCCAAGATGAACACACAGTTCTCAGATGAAGAAATACGAATGGCAAATAAATACATGAAAAAATGTTCATCATCATTGGTCATTAGAGAAATGCAAATTAAAACCACACTGAGATTCCATCTCACTCCAGAAAGAATGGCCAGGATCAACAAAACTACCAACAACAAATGCTGGAGAGGCTGTGGGGAAAAAAGAACTCTTCTGCACTGTTGATGGGAATGTAGACTGGTGCAACCACTGTGGAGGTCAATTTGGAGATTCCTCAAAAAGCTGGGGTTGGAGGTCCCATTTGACCCAGCTATTCCACTCTTAGGCATATTCCCAGAAGATCTGAAAACATTTTACCACAGTGATATATGTGCACCCATGTTTATAGCAGCACACTTTGTAATAGCCAGATCTTGGAAACAACCTAAGTGCCCATCAACTGAGGAATGGATAAAAAAATTGTGATACTTTTATACAATGGAGTACTACTCAGCTATAAAGAATGATCACATTGAGATATTTATAAATAAATGGATGCAACTTGAATCCATACTCATAAGTGAAATGAATCAAACTCACATGTATAAATACCGTATAGTCTCCCTATTGTAAGACATGGTAAGAGTACAGAAGATTATATGGTAATCATGGTTCACCATTATATTGCTTTGAAGTCATGTTTTCATTCATTGGTTAGAATGGTTTTATTCTGTTTTGTTTGATCTTAATATATGTGATGTATAAATAGTTACTTTGAAGAAAAGACAATATGGCAGCCATTGTTGATTTAATATCATCTTGCTCTGAAGCCCTAACAATGCTCTTGTTTTTTCTATTACCATTGGTTCTATCATGTGTCTTACTGGATTTTAATATGTATGATAATATAGACAAATTTTTTATGGAAAATGAGATAGTATAGTAACTATTGTTCATCTTCGGTTATTCGGTTCAGAATGCCTTGTAATACTTTCAGTCTCTTGAGTGGTTTTATTCTATTTTGTGATGGTTGACATTATTGTGTGTAAAGCTAAGCTCAACTATTTCAAAGAAAGAGACATTATGATAGCTACTGTTAATATCCAACTGTCTTGTTGTGAAGTGCTGTGTTGCTTATATTGTGCTGTTCTGATCTACTTAGATCTGTCCTCTTTTTTTATTCTCTTTAAAATTAAAAAAAATTTAAAAATGTGTGTTTGCCCTTTAAACATGGGTATCCACTGGGATTAACACTTATGCTTTGAGGAAGATGTCTACAGTCCTTTACTTTTTGAGAACGTGTCGCCCATGTCTTCAGAACCCTGTGGGTCACTCCAGCATTTCCGCACTGGCCCTTGCTGCCCACGTAGCCTCTGCGAGGACTCCATACATGGGCTCACTTTCCTCAGGGACGTTTCATCTCTTATCTCCATCTTCCAGTACCACCACTGTGGCAGGATTTGATCTGGCTTAGGTGCCCACATGTGGCAGTGTGGTTCCAGCATAGTAGTGCCCAGTTGATGGGACTTTCAGGGGTTGGGCAGAGCAGGAGGTGACCAGCCCATGGGAACACCCCAGACAGCTAGATTCACACTGTCTCTTGTCTGGGGTGGCTCTCATGGAACTGGCTTGGTCCCCTGGGCAGACGTTGTAATGCCCGACTTCACTGCTCACCTCCGTCGCTTCCTGTCCTGTAGTGTCCTTCCTCCGCTGGCCGTGTTGGAAGACAGTGAGCCCCTGTAGCTGGGACCTGCCCAACACCAGCGCAGCTAGCAGTGTGAGGTCACTTTCTTCATGCGTCTTACCCTGTGCGTGGTACTCTGTTGTAGCAAGACACAACAACCTAAGACAGCCACACAAATGAGTTCTACTGCTCTTAACGGGTCTCTTTTAAGAGTATGTGGTGTGTATATGAGGGTCTGTTGTTGCTTTCTCTCTGTCACAGTAAGTCCCTTACTTACAAACAACTTCCACTCTAGGAGAATCGTTTCTAAGCTAGATTTGTTTATAGGCCAACCGTGAATCTGAGGCAGTGCTCCGTGAGTCTGCTACTGTACACCCATGGAAGTTTGCTACGCAAATGTTCCTAACTCTCTATACTGGAGTTTGAGTCAACGGCCTTCACAATGGGCTACATCCCCTCTTCTTTCTATTCTTTGTCTTATTTTGAGATAAAATAAGGGTCTTGCTATGTCACAAAGTTACCCAAGTTGGGTTTCAGCTGGCACTCCTCCTGCCTCCTCTCCCAGGGAGCTGGGATTACCAGCTGGCATCGCTGGGATTACCATGCCTGGCATCTTACCAGGTCTGGCTGTTGACCATTGGCCACATACGTCAACCTTTCCTCCTCAAAGTTGCCTTGATCGTATGGGCTTTATACTTACACGGGCATCACAGGATTGCCTTGCCATATTCAGCAAAAGACTTATTTTGGGTTAAAATGGAATTTAAATTTATAGGTTAGTTTGGAAACTATTGCCATCTCTAGGGTAATGAATCTTCTTGTCTGATAGTATTTATGTGTATGTTAGGTATTTTCCTCCTATCTATATATAATTCTCTTTGTCTGTCTGTCTGTCTCTCTCATTTTCTCTATATATCTATCTATATCTATATATATATGTATAAAGTTGTAATGAAATTTGAATTTCAAGGCTCTTGCCTCCTCACTTATCCTGGGATATGTGTTTATACTATTCTCCTACATCTGGCAATTTTACCTAATTCTCCTGTTAGCTTTAAGGGTTTGTGGATTCTTTTAGGCAGCTAAAGTGTTTGTTTAAACCATAAAGCCATCCTATTTCCCACACAGGTTCTGAACCAGCTGAACCAAATCAAAACCCAGGAAGGAAGTGGGCCCAGAGTCAGAACCCCCCGAGAAAACGTGGGTACAGAAGAACTCTGCAGAAAGCAGGCACCTGACACAGGGCAGGACCACTTGGGGTCAGGCAGGACCACTTGGGGTCAGGCCTGGCCCTGCAGCTCCCCACGTGGTGGGGGATGTGGACCGTGTACTTGGAGAGAAGCCAGCTCTGGGGTGAAATAGGAACAAAGGGCAGAGAACTTTGGGCCACTGCAGCATTTGAGGGCCCCAGGGTGAAATGAAAATGCAGCACCTTTGTCCAAAAACAAGGAAAAAGCACTATTACAGATACTGAGATACAAAACTCCCCCCACTTTTTTTTTTAACAGTCTCTCTCCTCTTGTCGGGATGTTTATTTGCTACTTCACATCCTTCCTGTATAGAAAAATTAAAATGTTTAATCATTATCCTGGATTTCTCTGCACAGTGCAGGTTGGAAAACAGTAACTGTGAGCAGTCACTGAAAATACAGCTTGTGTCTGTCATGGTGAGAGGTAAATTAAAATTTTGAATAAAAGCCTACCAAGAAATCCTGCCAAGGAAACCGGCCAAGACCAGGCAGATATGTCAGTGTCCTGACATGCCTGATAACAGAATATTCTTCCCTTTGTGCTTGTTTAACTGATGGCCTTGCAATGTAACTTCAGATGTCTAAACTTCCTTGGCAGCTGAGAGAGCCGCAGCCTCTCTGTGTCCCGTGTCACTGCTGTGTGTGGTGAGTCTAGCTAGCTGTCTACCAAGCTGGCCAGCAAACCCCAAGTGTCTTTGGGAGGCACCTGTGGCTTTCAGGGCCACGAGCCTGGGTCTGGAACCATGGTACCATCTAGACAGTGAGTCTTTATAAATATGACCTAATTGTATCCTTTTGCTTCTGAGAGGCTGAATATACAAAGGGATAGTGGCTGGGCTTGGGGGGGTTCTGACCACACCACAGCACCTGCCAGGAAAGCAGCCCTTGATCCCATACACCCTGAAGCCATCCCATACCAGCCAGGACTGTGGGAAGCCAGGGCTGTGCCCAAGACCTGCAGGAAGCTGATAGTGACTTCTGGGAGAGTTGGCTCATAATGCCAGCACAATACGGCTGCCTAAACTGCTTCCAGCATCATATTGACCCAAGGGGACCAAACAACCACCTTCAGCCTGGCAGCCTTGGCGTAGCACAGACACCTGTCTCTCCTCTGCTGCACCCCACTTGCCTGCTCCCACCCCAGCCCTGACTCAGTGTCTAGGCACTGCCCCGAGTCCTCACACCTGGGGCTCTCTGGCACGTGGTCCCTAACCCCACAGGCTGTAGTTCACACTGCAAGTAAGGGGACCCTATGGCTCCTTCCCCTACACAGCCTCGAGCAGGGCTCCGGGGGCAGAGCAGGTTCTCTGTGGGCATGACTGATGGGTGGAGAAAGGACTCCAGGCCTCCTCAGCCAGCTTCCCTGCAGGCCTGGGAGGGAGCTATTCCCAGATGGGGTTCTTCTTCCCCCGGCCTCAGCCCTCTTCTCTGCACCCTTCCCATGTCCCTCTCTGAGAATGAGACACAGGAAAGGGGACAGTCATCCTCTCTTGCCTTGCTGGATGGTGTCAGAAAGGCTCCTGGGAAAGCGGGGGACACTGAGGGACCCTTCAGACACCCAAGGCCCTTTCCCCACCTCACCCCTGTTTGCAGACAGAGAAGGAAGCACCAAGCCTGTGCATTAACCATTAACACCCCAGGTGAAAATTATGGTGCAGAAGCACCCACAGTTTAGCCTCACAAGATCGTGCGCCCTCTGGTTATTAAGAAATCATGCATCTCACGAGCTCCACGGCTGCACATTTCCTGAATACTGTTTCTGCAGTGGCTGTGGCCCTTTGCCAAGCTTTGCCCAGTGTTGCCTTCATCATGCCCAGTGTCAGTCAGAGGGTGCCGCAGGTCTGGTGCTGACAGATTGACCCTTGTCTCGCACTTCCTGGTCCATCCTCAGTGGGCCGCAGCAGGAGGATGGGTGGCAGCAGGCGCTGCTGTAACCTTAGTTGGCCTCTCTGAGGAGGGAGCACCTGTCCCTCTGCAGCTCTGAGGGTCAGGTGGAATCCTGCCCCCTCTGCGCTGCATGGCTCCAAGCACCCCAAGGTCAATCCGGGAGCCTCCAATGCACAGAGCCGCAGCAGACTCATCCCCACACAGCCCTGCGTGTTTCCACCAGCAAAGGCGTCCGCTGCTAAGGTCTGAGTTCCCCTGGGTCAGAGGCAGGAGGCCATCAACATGTGAGCCAGGATGAGTGGTAGCCCAGCCAGGTGGGACTGGGAAGCGGGCAGCAGGATTGGAGCCCTTTCCTGCCTGTCCTTTGATGTTCCACAGACACAGCAGGGCCTCCCATACTCACCAGGCCCCTCTGAAACAGGACTCTGAAACAGGCCAGGCCACCATGAGTCCCTGAGTCACCGTGGAGAACAGGCTCGTGTGAGCACGGGTTCCGGCTGTGGTGCGTGGCTGGGGAGCTATGTTGCGGGAAAGTGTTGAAGAGGGAATTGCCTGTGGACTTGTCCTTCGAAGACTTATATTTGTGAACTGTTTAGGAAAGAGGCACCATCTCACCCCCAAGCCCCACGCAATCCCTATGATAGTAACATGGCGCTTTTCCTCCTCTGTGACCTTTCTCCTCTTCGCGGGCAGTAAGCGGCCAGCCCAGGAGACAGGACCTTGCTGACTAGTGGGGAGGGCCTCAGCTCTCCATCGGGCTTTGTGTACTCAATGCTGAGGGTCTGGTGGCTCTCAGGGGCCACATCCTAAGCGGGGCTTTTACTCTCCACCCTTGGGACTGAAGGAATGTCCAGAGGAAGGCACTTCCAGGGCTTCTGCTTCCGAATTACTAAAAATAAAAGTCTATTCTCTTAATTATGATCCACTGAACTACGCTGGGCTAATTCTTACACTTTAGATATTTTATACACTCAAATTCTCATATTATTCTCATTCTTAGAGCAAGTTCACTTCTTTTGTTGCTGCTTTTTTTTTTTTTCTTCAAGCAAACCAGAGTTCACAAACGCTTCCTAAAGAACAGAGGTCTGCTGTCCCACGCTTCCAGCTTGAGTGGGGTGGCTGTGCCTGGCACCGCAGGTCTCCTCCCAGCAGCTTAGAGAGATGAGGGGCAGCCTGCCCGCAGGGCTGCTGCTGTTCCCTTTTCCCCAGAGCGCTCTACCCATGTCTGCCTGGCAGAACAGTGTGCCAGAGTAGGAGCTTGTCGGGTAGAGCAAGGGGTCCCTGTGCCCTGTGGCAGTGAATCCTCCTTTCTGAGCATTCTGCACCCCCCGTCTGCTCGGGGGCTTGAACTGGCTTCCACCCCAGGTGCATGGCAGAGTACCCTCCCCACATGAACCTGGCCTGGTCCCACCTGTCACAGACCACCCAGTGGCTCTGATGCTTCCAGCCGTGCTTCCAGAGCCCCGGGATGCCACAAGTCACCCCTTTGAGCCCAGGCAGCCCAGGTCCCTCTTATAACACTGTCAATTTGCTCATCAGTCTGCTTCCTAAGTGATGGTCAACATCAGCTGAAGGGCTCCTGGCACAGAACCGCCATTGGCTTTCCCTGGGCTGCTCGCCAGGCACTGAGGGAAGACCAGGAAGACAGGTGGGGTGAAGGGCTGGAAGACCCAACGGGGATCCTCGAGGATTCAACCTGGACCCTTGGGAAAGCGGCATGCTTGGCTGGGTCCCCACAGTTACACAGGGAGACCGAGGCTGAGAGATGGCCAGGTGGCTTTGTTTGACCCATTTCCCGCCTGGCTCTGACCTCTCTGGGCCCTGCTCTACAATTCCTTGTCACAGTCCTAACAAGAACCCCTGCACCGTGATGCCTGGTGGGGTCCCCTGCTCTGTCTTCAGCAAGAATTCTTTGGGTGGATTCCACTGAAACTTTCACGCTGGACGTTTCCTGCTGGCCACTTTTCACCTGCTGCGTTCAGAGTCGACCCCACTCAGGACACCATCTCCACCAGCCCTGCACCTACCAAGACGGTCCCCAGTGTGGGGCTGTCCTGTAGCCTGAGTCACTTTTTCTTCAATGAGAAGCACAAAAGAAAGAGGGGAAAAGAAGGAGTGGACAAGGACAGAAGCGGGGTGCTCAGTTATGAGATGGTTTACACCATCAGATCTCTGAGGACTGTCTGCCCATGGGCTGTGTCCGGAGTTGCTTGGTCCTCCAGGGAGTTTGTATGAGGTCCTCAGGGTTGGAGTGCATGGGTACAGGTGGCACCCTGGAGTCTGTGTGATGGGAAAGAAGCCAGCTGTCTGAGGAGAGGCACCATCCCAGGCACTGGTCATGGACCCTGGCTGTGACACAGGATACACCTCACCATCCTGAGGTTGGGAGGAAAGCCAGTCCTCCTACATGGCGTCATCAAAGCCTCTTGATGGTGAGACACTCCAGGAGACCCTAAAGAGCAGAAACAGTAGGCCCTGCTCTGTGCAGCCCCGTGGGGACCTGAATGGGGCCAGGAGCTAGGAAGCCAGGTCCAGTGGCCTCAGGGGCTAGAGCCACCATTTCCCATTCCCTTGGAGGCCACCTATTTCTGTCAGTACCCTACACAACATTTTACAATAAAACCTCCGGTCAAGAATGAGCTTGAATATCCTTTAGATTTTAATGCGGCATTTTTAAAAGCATAGGGAGGACTGATTGCAGCCTCTGGGGTCTGCAATCCCAAGAAGGCAGGTGAGAAGTCTATGCAGATGTGGAATGTTTGCGCTCCAGTCTGCTCTGGCCCTTGGAAGTGTTTGCTTTTTGGGGTGGTGTGCATGGGAAGCCCCTACATTCCCTTTCCTTTCAGAAACCTTTTCTCTTTTCCAAGAGAGGCCCATGCTTTTGTTCTCAAATGTTAATCAGTTTTTAAATCTCCTCACTCCATCTCGCCCCAGCTCCTTCTTACAGGAACAGTGAGCACTTGGCACAAAACCTACCAGTATTTTCAGCCGGTTTTCTTCCTGCCTTTCCAATTCCTGGGTTCCAGAACTGCACGGACTTGGGTGCTGCCCACTTGTTCTCTGCCAGGAGCACTTTGAGCAGTTTCTGAATCAGCCAGGGTGAGCTGCTGACCAGGTTGTGACACCCACCACACGGCTGAGCTGAGAACCCTATGAGTTTTCTCCTTGAAAAGCTGAGTTAAATTTTTTTGAAGAGAAAAAAAAAAAGATCCCCACCACCAAGTTATTTTTTGCAAAACACTTTTATGCCCAACCGATCCACACTGGAACCCAAGTTTAGACTCCACTCCTCAAAGAGGCTCCCACCTACAGGCCAGTGCCCACGGGAGGAGCCGGAGGAGGGCAGCCCAAGTACCCACTGCGGTATTGCAGAGCAGGCAGGGAGGTGGATGAAAGAGAACCAGCATTTTCACTTGCAAAAGCAATGGCATAATTTGGATGCTTATTCATACTGAGAACTTAACACGGAGTTCAGATTGATTCCAGCCGTCTGCAGCCAGCGCTATCACTAAGATAATGCTTCGGGGAGAAATAGCTTCACAATATCAGGAAACAAGACACCCCCATAACCCTGCCCCTGGAACCCCTTGCTGAAGTGGAAGCTTGCTGCAGAGTGGCTTCTATAATTCCAAAGGTCAAAGTTCTCTGCGCATCTCTGCTGGGGAGGGAACAGTAGCCCACACAACTGCCCGCCATACCTCAGGGCCAGAGGCATCAAAAAGATTTGGGGTGTGGAGGTCCAGGAGCTAAAGCATGCTGCAAGGGGGTGCACAGCCCACACCTACTCGTCACACCGGTGTGGAGCCTTGTGCCCATTATCTAGTGCCAGCTGGCACGGCAGCCTCACACCATGGTCATGACCTTTAGTGCCGCTGGCTGGAATCTGCGGATCTTTTTCTTCAGGGCCTTGGAGGCCTTGATGCGGCACAATCTGGGCACGGGAGGCAGAGGGGGCCTGGTGCCTGCTGGGGCCCGGGGGGTGGACTGGGGGACTGCCTGCCTTCCCTGGCTGGCCACTCCCCGGTCCGGCTCCAGGATGCTGCCGCTGCCCCTGTCCTGGACGCTGCCTTCCGAATCACTGCTGCTGGACTCCTGGTCCCCGAAGCGGTTGGTGGTGTGGTCGCTGGCCTCCTCCTCACTGGTCTCAGCGATGGTGGAATGGAAGAGCGAGGTGCACTCGGCTGAGTGCTCAGAGAGGTCAGACTCGCTCCTGGCCTCCTGACGGACCAGCACAGCTCTGTCCTGGGCCCGTGGCCCACCTGCCCTCCTGGCTGCAGGTCTGGCGGGCTCGGCACAGCTCGCTGGCCAGGACTTGCCTGAGATCTCCATGCTGGACTTCCAGGGGCGCTGCTTTCTCCTGGCGGCTGAGCTGAGGGGCCCTGCCTCAGCAGGAAAAAGGGCCTGGGACGACGCCTGGTAACCCTGCCGCTGGGCCACCAGCAGGGGAAGGAGGAAGGGCGTGGGGTAGAGCGTAGACTCGGAGCAGGACCGTCCAGGGCTCTCCCTGGCCAGTGAGGGCCTCCTCTGGAGCCCACGTCCCTGGGGCTTGTGCCACGGGTCCCACTCTGGGAGTGGTTGGGGGGTGGCACGGACACCTTGGTGTCTTTCGGGGAGGGGCAGGGCCTGCCTTCCAGGCCTGGGCACCTTGTCACTGGCCCTCTTCCTCATCTTCACAGCCTTGGTCTTGGGATGCGCTGCCCTCAGCCTGGACAGGAAGGCTTCAGGGGGCACGCAGGGCAGATGGACAGAGTACCCAGGGGCTCCCGGGGGGGTCTTACAGCCCAGCCTCCTGGGAGGGACCAGGCTGCAATTGTTATGCGGCTGCTGGACCTGGGGGCAGGGGGAAGGGCCCACAGCTGGCTTGTTCCAGGAGCAGGGACTCTGGGGTTTAGGCCCTTCCTCTGGGGGCCTCAGGGGTGGGGTGCCCATAAGGGGTGTGGGTCCTTGTTGCCTGAGGCCATCCGTCTGCCCAGCCTGGCTGGGAGCCAGCACTCCCGCGCCCCCTTTCCCCGGGGTGCAGGCCAGTTTCTCGGCCTGGCCTCCACTGTCTTGCTTCTGGCCACTGGGCTTCTGTGGGAAAGGAGATGTCTCACGTCCTGGTCCTGGGGGTCCCTGCTCCCCCAAGATGCCCCTTGGGGAGGCCCCCAGGTCCCGCAGACGCAGCAGCCTGTCAATGTAGGCTCTGGGTTGGCTCACTTCACAGAGCGGCACTGCCAGGGATGTCCTCTGACCCCTGGAGACCAACAGTGGCTTCCGGGGTGGTGAGTGGCTATGGGACCAAGGGGTCTCCTTGGCCAGGGTGAACAGGGGGCTCTGCAGGGCCACGGCATGCAGTGGGCTGGGGTATGGGTACACTTCCCGGCCCCCCCTGGACATGAGGTCACGCTGGTAGGTGGGGTCCATCACATGGGTCCCCAGGCACAGGAGGGAGGTGGGCATGACATCTGCACCCATGTTCTGCAGTCCCTCGTCCACAGGAAGGACCCTCTCAAGGTCACCTGGGAAGGAAAACAAGTGCTTTAGCAAGGAAAAGTTCACAGAGGGTCAGGTCCTCACCCGTGTTCCTGTGCGACACCCAGGAGTGAGGGGACAGGAGATGGGCCACTCCAGCCATGGCACCTGGGGCCACCTTGGAGTCTGGGTGGGCGAGTGCAGGAGGGCGAGTCAGCTGGCTACTGCCCTGCACCTGGCCTGAGGCTGCCCAGAGGTAGAACTCTGTAGTCCCCTGGGCTCCAGACAGAGGTCAGAGAGGTCACGACACAACCCTGATGGATCGGAGAGCAAACTCCTGACTCATCAAGGAGATAGGGAAGTTTGCACTAAACCTGCTCTCAGGAGTGATCCCTTCAGGAGCAAGAGGCTGTGGAGGAACCGAGTTATGTCCCCACAGGCCGCTCTGCTACACACATGGGCTGATGCAGGGATTGTGAAAGGCTTTTAAAACCCATCTCTCCTTTAGAGAATAAGAAAACTCCATGTCCTGTCCATCATGCAGAGCAGTGGGCACTGGCTGCTCCGAGGTCTCTGCTGTGTCCCCAGCATGCTGGATGGCTGCCCCCTGTCACCCCTTACACCCTCTCCTGCCTCTCTCACCTGTGGACACTGGCCTAGGCCGGGAGACACCCTGAGGAAGGCCCGTGCCTGTCTCGCTGTCCAGGAACCTGCTACTCTCCTCGGCAGGCTGGGGTCTCCACGCTGGCACGGTGCTCTCATCAGCAGACCGGGGCCGCCAGTCACCCACGCCAGGCCTGGGTGTGGAGGGATGGGAAGCAGGCAACAGATTGCTCAGGGATGGGGAGAGGTGGTCACTGCATACAGAGGCGCAGGAGGTGGACAGAGAGCAGGAACCGGCATCACTCAGCTCGTAGAATCCTGAAGGCAGACACAGGCATGTGAGTGCATGTCCTGGGGACCCTGCCCTGAGCTTCAGAGCCTCCCTGCCCTTCTTCCTGTCCTGGTCCAGGAAGGGTGGGGAGGACTGTAAGACCCAGCACCAGGTGGCATACAGATGCCTGTATGTGTTGGGGTTCAGACACCTCTGCCCTGCATTGCAGCCAGTTCTTGGGCTGGGACCCCACAAGCCCGACAAAGGAGAGGCCTCTCCTCTGATCCTGACTCCTGCAGTGGCCTCAGGCTCTTCCTACCTCTGATGCTTACTGTTAACCTTCAATCCTATGGGAAGGGGGAGTCCTGTACCCCACATCCCATGCACAGCACATCCTAGGCTGGACTGGAAAGCAGGAGGAGCAGCAGACTCCCTTGGAGACTTGGGGTGCGCAGGCCTACACAGACTGCCTCTGTCACTGCACACAGGGGCTTCTGTGTCCAAGGGTCCCATGGGGAAGGTCAGGTAGAAAGCAAAGGTGACCAGGGTCATACGTGTCAGTAACAACTGTGGCCTTCCAGACAGAGCGAGGGAGGGAAGGGCAACCTTATCAGCCTCTCTCAAACCCACAGATCTA
This sequence comes from Hydrochoerus hydrochaeris, assembly GCA_004027455.1. Classification (NCBI taxonomy): domain Eukaryota; kingdom Metazoa; phylum Chordata; class Mammalia; order Rodentia; family Hydrochaeridae; genus Hydrochoerus; species Hydrochoerus hydrochaeris. The sequence continues at coordinate 97,390 of PVLA01006027.1, forward strand.
AACACAGCTATGCAGAACACCGGCCGCATCCTTCACAAATCGCAGGGTGGACAAGCTGTCTCAGCTCTGAAAGAAGTCATAAAACTCACTGGAATATTTTTCCCCCTCCAAAAGCAATACTGTTCCAGTGGGTGCATGTGTTCTTGTGCACGTGTGTGTCCATGTGTTTGTGTGTGTGCACATGGGCGTGTGTGCGTGCCCCCAGTGGACTGATGCATTTCTGTAGTACTGCACCACGGCTGTACCTGAGCTGGGCCTGCTGTCACTGTCCGGGCCCTCTCCTGATGCCCTGCACATGCCCAGCTGCAGCTCACTTATCTGCAGATCCAGCTGGTCCAGGTGGGTCTTCAGGCCGGTGTCCTGGCGCCGTAACCGGGACTGAGGAGGCAAGAACGAGAAGCTAAACCAATGACAGTGCAGAAATCCAAGCGCAAGGCTCCCTGGGAAGGTGGACACACGAGGTGACCCCCTGACCCAAACCCCCAGGGGAAGCACACCTTGCACCTCACTTAGGCTGAAGTGCTGCCCTAGCTCTACTGGCACAGGAAGGAAAAAGCCTGCTGAGACCTCCCCACCCCACATGCACACATCTCATGGAGGTTTTTTCTTTTTTCCTCCAATGCAAACTTTAAAAACTTAGCAGTCTTCAAGGAGACGCTACTTTACCAGGAGGCAGAATGTGACAGTTTGTCACTCCGCAGGTTGAAAAGCAGAACTTGGTAGCTGCAGCAGGCACCTGGCAATGCCTTCACCCTTTTTGCTTTCTTTCAGCCCTAGATGAGGATTTACGTGGTGTCTCTGTGTCCTTCACAAAACGGACCTTGGCTGGTGGCCCCTGGGTGGAAAGTTCTCAGGAAAGTGCACGGTCCCTTCTGCATCTGGACTCTTTTCATCCATCCAGAGTAATTTTATTTATTTTTTTCTCTTATTGGACATGGAACCCAGAACCTCCTTCATGCCAGGCAAGAACTTGGCCACCCCCACCACCTCGCGCCTTGAGTAATTTCCTGAACAGCCACAGGTTTTGGTGAAGCTGCTGGGAAAATCTCTCAGCATCAGAGGGTTATGAGTCGCAGCATGTCAGGGTGAATACTCCTGAAACCCATCAGGGCTTCTCCTTGTCTCCAGCCAAGCCATCACAGGTCCGCCCTCTGCCACATCTTCTCTAGGGCTTGAAGCCCCAACTCTAAAGGGGTTATGCTGTGTGTCAGCCACAGCAGCTTGTGTGTGAATCATCTACCATCCTGAACAGGATTATGCACATGTATACCTATATCTATCTCTGCATCTGTATACTTTCTATTCATGTACACCTACGCGGGTGTACTTCCACTCATGAACTTAATTTCGTTCTGTGATTCTGGAAAGAGGACCACATTTGTGTTCACGCAGGAAAGATGGCTCTGGTTATGTTCATCACTCAATGCAGGGTTTGCAAAAAAACCAGACTCCACCAGACACTGCCATTTATAAACCAAATTGTTCACAAGCAAAAGTGTACGTGAACCCAAGTAGCACTGTGTATATCTAAAACTAGCACTGAGCCTAACCTGTCTCTCTTTTTCTTTCTTTCTTTCTTTCTTTCTTTCTTTCTTTCTTTCTTTCTTTCTTTCTTTCTTTTTCTTTCTTTCTTTCTTTCTTCCTGCCTTCCTGCCTTCCTGCCTTCCTGCCTTCCTGCCTTCCTGCCTTCCTGCCTTCCTGCCTTCCTGCCTTCCTGCCTTCCTGCCTTCCTGCCTTCCTGCCTTCCTGCCTTTCTTCCTCCCTTTCAGCTGCACCCTGTTTTCCAGACCCACTATATACATTTGTTGCTCCTACTAATGAGCTTAATTAGAATATGGTATTAAGTGATTTATCCTACTTAAGACAATGATTACATTTCCAATGGGGAATCACTGCAATAATTTGAGTAGCATAAAAGTCGTCACAAGAGAGAAGTGATTAATAAAAACTTCCTGTTTGTAGGACAGTCTCTTTTGTATGGTTTTTATCAAACACCCAAGGTGAGCTGAGCTGGGACCTGGCCCTGGCCAGCACACAGCCAAATACCTTGCCTAACTCAGCAGCTCCTCCAGAAGCCTGGGGCCCTGGAACATCTGGAGATCTGAATGGTGACAGAGTACCAAAGCCAGGATGACACTGGGAACACGCACAAAGCAAAACCAGTCCTGAGCCAAACAAAACTTCACGCTGTTGGAGCTCCCTGACGATTCCAAGAGTCCTGGCTTCTCACCGTGCACACTTTTACATTTGCACATCCATCCTACCTTGTGCACGCTTTCACATTTCCACGCTCAACCAAAGAAGCCCAGCTCTCACAGACAGGCACACAGCAGGCCTCCCATGTGCGCAAAACAAAAACAAAAACGAAAAAGGCACTGAAATTCACCAAAGGGCCGGTCTCTGTACTTTTCTGCAAATGACTTTTCTTCTGCCCCACAATCATGAGCTGAGGGAGAAAATTCAGTTCTTTTGTTAGTTCACCCCTTAGTGCTTCAAACCATCTGCTCGACTTCTCTTCCAAATCACACCTTTCCCGTTTCCCCTGGGCCCAAGCTGCCTTCTTTCCTCCTCCTGCACCCCTCCCCGAGCCATGCCCAGTGTTCCAGTTGGGGTTCACTGCTCTGTGATTAACGTTTGGCCAGCCAGCCTCAGCGCTGGTTTCTGATTAACCGGATGAAAGGGCCCAAGGCCCCAGGTTCTCTGTTCCACAACATCCTCCAGAAGAGGCATCCCCCAGGCCTGCCCCTTCTGCAGCCCCACCTTCCAGGCTGTCACCAGCCTTATGACCCTCCCCGCTGTTTCTGTTTCCATTCCTCTTTTCTTTTTTTTTAATCGGTACCGGGGATCGAACTTACGACCACACACTGGCAAGACAGGTGCTCATGCCGCTGAGCTAAATCCCCAGCCCCATTCCTCTTTCTCAGCAAGGATCTCTGTGCAGATTCACAGTGACCAGGGATGAGCATGACCAGCATGGAGCCCAGCTCCTTTAGTCCAGCCTGATACATTTTCCCAGAGGGATTCTGGGGCACCTCAGCTCCCCTCCTGCTGCCAACCTCAGTCTGCTTCAGAGCACAGGCTCTCACTGGGTGGGAACCAGGGATCCCAGGGCACTTGGTTAATTTTCTAAACCTGGGTCAGGGATTGGGGCCTGGTATTTGGGATCACTCCCCGAGGTCCCTGTGGTGCAATCAGCTGGTCCCTTGTAGATGCTGGGCTCAGGCCCTGGGACACTCTGGGCAAGCCAGGGACCCTGCATACCAGCCAGTCTCCCAGGGATGGAAAGTCTGAGAACCTCTGTTCTGGGGAGGTGGGCACAAATGGCAAACATTTGGGTAACCCCTTTCTTTGAATGTTTCTATTCTACAGAGAGATCTGATTTGCATGTGTGCTTTGCTTTCCCCACTGATAATCCTGAATTGCAACCATGCAAAAGCTTTATGGCCTATTCAGAGCACAAAAATTAAAAGTACCTTAAAGTTCAGGATATAGAGATAGTATCTAAAACACTTCCTTCTTTTCCTTGAAAGCTAAGAATGTACAAAGGAAACACTTCATGCGTGAATGACTTAGCTCTGTAGGAGACATCATTATATTAACTGGGAAGGGATGGGTGTTCTCCCACTGGACTCTTGGGTGACAAGTCCCACTGACCTCAGAGAAAGCCTTCCAGAGGTCTGTGGATACCTGAGTCTTGTTTGTGAACCTGAACTAGCTCTCAACCTGCTTTCCTCTGCTGTCTCTGCGTTCACAAAGCCAGCACAGCTGGCCAAGGAAAATACTAGGCATAGTGTTTACAGCTGGGGAATCAGCCTGTGGCTTGTTCCTGCAGCGCAGACTGCTGGGTCCTGCCCGTGTGGAAAGGCATTGTTGCTAGTTGTCCCCTTTTAGAACAAGTCACAACTAGCCAAGCCAAGGACTGGGAAATTCCCCAGGATACGAGTTCACTGCATTCCCTGCCCTTCACTTGCTGCCCACCCAGGGGCACCTTTTCCACAGACACATCAGCATCCGCTGGTGGAAGACACATCTTTCAGGCCACCCTCGGCAGGGTAAGTGCCTGGCACCCGGGAGCAGGTCTGCACAGTCACCCCTGGTCACAGCTGGCCAGACCACAGCTGGGCTCAGCGGGTACAAGGTCTCCTCAGTGTAGAAATCACCTCTCCTTTGTGCCAGCAATCAAAGTCACTAATTTCTTTCTTCAGCAAAACTCTACTACCTTCCTCCCTTTGTGACTTTTGACACTGCAATTTGAAGGGTGCGGCCTGTTTGATGAGCAGGCTGTTTTCCACATGACAGATAAATCCCAGGAAATGCTAAAGCGCCTCCTCATTCAAGAATCCCTGCAGGATAAAGCTACAGCCTGTCCTTCCCGGCTTCACAGCTGCAGGAAGACGCAGGCCCAGGAGGGTAGGGAGGGCAGCGCTAGGGCTACCCGAGTGGGGTCACTCAGCTGGACCAACGCCTCTGGGTGGGTTTCTTCATTACAGATCTCACATCACTCCTAAGTTTTCCCCTGCGTGAAAAAAACGGGAGTGTTAAGTGCTGGCTGATGTGCTGGCTGATGTCACACGATTTCAGTTATTGTTCTCTTTTGATCGTATAATCCTTTCCAAAGTTTCAAGACAAAGTCTGCCTGTTCCTTCTGGTCTCACACTTAAAAAAAAAATTTTTTTTTTAAACAAAAACCTGTTTGATCTCTCTCCCAAAGGGCGCCTTGTAAGGTAATTAGAGGCTGAGTGTGCAGGTAGGTTAGTCATCAGCTATGTGCTTGACCCCTCCATAGAGCGGTCCACAGGCCTTACACACCGGGCTGAGGTCATGCAGGAGCCAGGGGTGGCCCGATACAGATCTTTGCACAGTGGACACACCCCCTTCCATTTTGGCCTGGTCCACAGAAGGTTATGCAGGACCGTGGGGGGCTGGCACTGCCTCTCCAGAGTGGCACAGGGCCCTCGGACCTGCCACTGCAGGGCCACCTCGCTCAGGCAGACTACCCTGAGTTTCTGCCACAGGGGAGAGAAGAGGTGTCCTGTCCGGGAGGTGTCTCCAGACCTGATCTCCCAGTCCCTAAGCCTCAAGTATTTGTCCAGGTGAGGACCTGCCTAGCTAAGCTGATAGGAATGCACAGCCTCACGGAGACTTGCTACAGACACTTGTTAATGACTTGTTAATCGATGGAATTCTTAATGGAAAAGAAATTTCACTCAGTAACAGAGAGGCGACTCAAATAGACATCGGTAGCAGTTTTTTTTTTCTTTTAGAAATATCGCAGTCCTCAAAAAACTCTTGAGCTGTTCCCAGAAAGTAACACGAAATGAGACACGGCAGAAACCACGGGCTGAATAAAACCCGAGTGTATTTTCAACGCGATGGAAGGGAAACGAAGCCCAGAGGGCAGAGACGGTGCAGACCGCAGCCTGTCCGGGCCTCTCCGCGGCCTCCATTCAGACCTGAAGACCGCTTCTCACAGCGTGGTTTAGGGTCGGGGTGGACGAAGTCACCAGGCACCCAAGTCCCTGAATACTTTCCTACAGCGGTGCGACCCTGTCAGCGGCGGGCCGAGCACCGTCCGGGTACGCGCTGCACGCAGACGCGCGCTCCTGACCCAACAGGGTCCCCGGTTCTCCCGGTTCCAGCAATGAGACCAGGCTGGTGAGCAGACTCCAGCCAGGGGAAATCAAGTCAAGGGTTCAGGTCCGAACTGCAGGCTCTCAGTGAGAGGGCACAGAGAGCTGCCCCTAACCCGCCGATGCCCCTGGCTGTGCGGGCTGCTCTGCAATCCGGACCGGGGTCGGGATCTGGATCGGACCTGGGATCCGGACCTTCCAGCACCACCCCGCTCGCTTCGGGCACGGCCTGCGCCCCGGGCTCCTCTCGCCCCGCGGGTCCCCCCGCAGCCCCTACCCCGCGCCCCCGGCCCGCAGCCCCGGGCCCGCGCACTCACCAGCTGCTCCCGCAGCGCCGCCAGCGTGGCCTCCAGCCGGCCCTCGCCGTCCCGGGCTCCCGCAGGCCCGGGCGCCGCCTGCAGCGCCAGGGCGCCCCGCACGCGCCTCTCCTGCGCCGCGCGCAGACCCTGCAGCTCCTGCAGCCCGGCCAGCGCCGCGCGCAGCCTGGCGCCCCCGCGGTGCCGGTCCCAGCCCGCCGGCCCAGGGGGTCCGCCCGGCGCCCACATCCCGGCCGCAGCCGCCGCGTCCCGGCCGCCTGTCCCCGCCCCGCAGGTCGCCTAGGTGGGGAGGGACCTGGGCTGCCGGGAGGGCGGCGTCTGCGCGTCCCCAGGTCAGGGCGGCCGCCCCCGGCCCGCCCTCGCCCTCTCCAGTGCCCTCGCCCGCCCCGCTGCTGGGCCTGGACCGGACCGGGCCGGACCACGGCGATGGGGGGCGCAGTGCTGCAGGAGGAAGAGCTTGGACCGAGGCGCCTGCAGGGCTGCGGAGGCTCCAACAGAGTCCTGAGTCCCTGAGACCCATGATGCCATTGGGAGCCACTTACCCCGTTTCCTAAGGAGGCACAAGGCCCGCCTTTGTGAGCCTGTGAAATAACAGCTGTACTGGTTTGAGATTCGCAAACCCCGTGTCGCTCACTTTCTGCAAACGTGACCGCTGCTCTGTAGCTTTAGCTCACCAAGCCGCGCGCTCTCATGCGCTGCTCCTGTCACCGCTTCTCCAAGAGCTTCACCACCCCAAAGGAAGCCCCTTATGCAAGGGCAGTCGCCCCACTTCCTTGATTATTCCATCCTGTGGGAACAGCTCATTTGCCCACCGTGCGACCTCACCTAGTGGCATCCTGTCCTGTGGTTTTCCGTGACTTCTTTCTTCAGAGTACCCAGGCCAGGGCCAGAATCAGAGCTTCAGAATTTGTTGCCTTTGCAGGACTGAGTATTGCTCCCCACGTGTGGCCTCGCACCCTTTGTTTATCCAATCCTCTACAGTGACATTTGGGTGGCTGCCACTTCAGGTCGAATGAAGGATGCTGTGAGAACTCTCCTGTGCCAGTTCCTTTGTGGAAACCTGTTTCTTTCCACCTGGGCATCTCTCTGAGCGTGGAATCGCTGGATGGTGGGTAGCCACGATGTCTAACCCTTTGGAGGGGCTTTCCAGAGTCGGGGCACTTTGCACCCCTACCTGTTAGATCTAGATTTTTCCCACAGCTTCTGCCAACAGCCGTCTTTGGCCACGGGGTGATCTGCGTTTCCTTCAGGGCTCAGGGGTTCCAGCGTCTTTGTGCGTCTTCCCCGGGAAAAGTCTGTTTAGAAACCCGGTGATCTTTTTCTCGCATTTCTCCTTTCAGACATGTCCTTTGCTTATTAGACACAGTTTACAAGTGCTGGTTTCCACGCTAGGTTGCTCATTATTTCTTCGCAGCAAAAAACGTTTTCAATCTCGATGAAGTCCACTTTGCCTATTTATTCTTTCATTGCTCTTGCTTTTGGTGTCTTATCTAGGATCACAGTTTATGCCTCTGTGTTTTTCTGAGAGTTTTGGAGTGCTTTAGTGCTTACACTTAAGTCTTTTACCCACTGTGAGTTAATTTTTGTACCTCCTGAGATTAGCACATGAGTTGTCACTAACCCTGGTTTGGCTTTTTAGAAAGACAATGCTCTCCCCTGCTGAACTGTCTGGGGCTCCTGCTGAGAAGCACTTCCTCTAGGAAAGAAATCTCTCAGTTCTATCCCACTGGCATACATGATTATCATGAGTCTAATGCCATACTGCTTTGATCACTGTAGCTTTGTAGTAAGTTTAGAAATCAGGCAGTGTGAGTCCTTTAACTATTTTCTTCCTTTATAGGATTGCATTGGCTGTTCTGTGTCTTTCACATTAACAAGAATTTTAGGATACGCTTATCAATTTCTGCAAAGAAGCCAGCCGAGATTTTGATGAGGAATGAACGTACTGACTGTAGATCAGTTGGAAGACATGTTTTCTGTAGGTTAAGTCTTCGGGACCATGAACATGGGCTAGCTTCTCCAGGTCTCTTCTATGATGCTTTGTAGCATCCAACAGACAAGACTTGCACACGTGCTAGATTTATTTCTACGTGTTCCTTCTTTTTGGTACCGTGGTATGTGGAATTATTTCTAAATTCAGAATTCTCGGCTCACCTGTAGTCACCTGAAGTCAGCAGTGGCTCACTAATCCCTGCTAACTGCCGTGAGCCTTCTTTATTAATTCTAATAGCTTTTATCTCTTATTTATTTGCTCCTCTATCCACAGCTCATGTCATCCTGCAAAGGGATGGTTTCACCGTTGCCTTTCTTATCTGGGTGCTTTTTCCTCCTGCTGTGACCATGACTTCCACGTCAGAGGTGAATGGAGGCTGCGAGAGGAAACCCACACTTTGCTCCTGACCTGAGGGAGAGCACCCGGTCTTTCTGCAGGGAGCAGGATGTTTGTGCATTGAGGCAGGAGGGCTGTGTACCCCGGGCTGCACAGGCAGAGTCAGGGTCCAGCCTCTCCACTGCCACCTGTGTCTTGTGGCAGGGCAGGGTGCTCTGGCCGGGGCTGCATGGAGCATCTCTTTGGTGTGGCTGGTGAGTAGCTGTGTCCTTGTGAATGTCCTCCTTGTTGTGTCTTTGTGTGGAGAGTAGGAGTTCCGCAAATCAGGTCCACTGGGCTGTGCTTCAGAGGGGCCCGTGCCCTGGTACTTTGGGTGTCACATTGCATGAGTTTAAAGTCAGCAAGTTGATCTGCAGCTGGTGCTGCCGTGGCTGGTGGGGTTGTGTTCATTCCACAGAATATCTAGGAGGAAATACGCTGTACCACATCAGCTGTTCGAATCCATGGCTGCACAACACCCCTTTGTTTAGAATTTCTTCTTTCTTTCTTTCTTTCTTTCTTTCTTTCTTTCTTTCTTTCTTTCTTTCTTCCTTTCTTCTTCTTCCTCTCCTTCCTTCCTTCCTTCCTTCCTTCCTTCCTTTCTTCCTTCCTTCCTTCCTTCCTTCCTTCCTTCCTTCCTTCCTTCCTTCCTTCCTTCCTTCCTTGTTCTTTCTGTCTTTTTGAGACAGGGTCTCACTATGCAGTTCAGGTTGGATTTGAGCTCACTTTGTAACCCAGGCTGGTCTTTAACTTGCAATGATCCTCCTACCTCAGCCTCCCGAGTGCTGGGATTACAGCAGTGCGCCACCACACCGAGCTAGAATACTTCTCTTTAATGACGCTAAATGTTATTTTATAGCTTTCTGGGTGGAGATCTATGTGTCTTTCGCTAGATCTGTCCCTACTTCCTTGAGTTTTTTTTTTTTTTCTGATATTGTTGTCACTGTTACCTTTTAAAAATTCATGTTACCTTTGGTGATATGTAGAAATAATCATCTTAACGGCTTTGCTAAACTTGTTTGTTTGAATGATTTATCCGTAGAGTGTTTTGGACTCTTTTCCTGCTCACTCGTCATCTGTAGCTGATGACAGTTTTCCTCTTTCCTTTCAGCTCTGCACTCTTAATGCTTGTTTTTTTCCCTCTGTGTTGACAGCTGGAGCGTTAATTGTGATGCTGAAGATGGAAATACCTAGCATCCCTTTGTCACTTCCAAAGCCCGTGGGACTGGTCCACACCTCTCTGCTAATGCTGATATGTGTGTTTTACAGTCGACTTTTATACGGTGAAGCAAATTTTATTTATTAAATAAACAGATGAATAAATTTTATTTATTAAATTCTATTCCCACCATGGGTGTTAGGACATATGATTCCATTTGTATGTTACCAGGTTGATTCTGATAATATTTGGTTTTAGAATTTTGCACCTATATTTGTAGGTGAGATTGTCATCCTCTGTTTTGCATTTTCTTTTCAAGTTTTTATAATCACTACTGTCATGGCCTCATAAAAGGAATAAAATGATTCCATCTTTGCGAATTCTGTGTAAGAATTTGTGTAAGACTTGGACTGTGTGAGTCTTGAACATTTGATAGATTTCATAATGAAGCCATCTGTCCCTGGATTCTTTGAACATTTTTAAGTTATGAACACGAGTTCTTAAATGATTGCGTAGTTGTTTGGCTTTCCTCGTTTGGCAGCCTGCTCAGATGCATCATTTCAGTTTCTTGGTGTCACTTTGTCCATGTTTTCAAATGTGTTCTCTAACCTTCCCTACTCGTGTGTTTTGAGTCTGTGGTGGTTCCATTGTACCTGTTCTCTGCCACTGTCACGTAGGTCTTCTCTGTCCTTTCTGCAGATCAAGGGCTCCCTCTGCCTGCTAGGTCCAGGCCAGACCCTGGTGCAGAGCGGCAGCCCTGGCGGAGTCCCAGGGCTGTGGTCCTGTCCTGGGCATCATCCCCAGCCCCCGGGGTTCCTGGTTTAAATTCCCAGAAGCGTCACCGTTGGTTCATTTGCCCGAGTGTCCTCTAGACTGGTTTTCTCCTTGTGACGGCCGCTGTTTTCTCGCCACGTGAGGGCTGGAGACTGAGGCATGACCTGGGGCGTCCTGCTGACCTGCGTCAGGTCGGGCTTACCCTACGCCATCAGCAGAGCAGGCCTCCCCTGCCTTCATTTGGGCCCTGCTCCATAGTCCTGTCTGGCTGCGCGTGACCCTGCTGGCCTTGCTGGTCAGTTGGAGCTCTGCGTCTGCTCCCGGGGCTGGAGAAGCCCTCTCCGGGGGCTCCCCGAGTTTCCCTAAGGCCTGCAAATGATTGGGAGAGGCTCATCTGTGCTGAGAGCACCATCCTGTGTATCAGAGTCCTCAGCTCAGTGCTCACGTCCCCGAAGTCACACTTGGCAGACGCCCAGGGTAAAGCTGCAACGTACACCCAGGCACCTGGCCTGGCCAAGCGGCACAGAGGAGCTGTCACAGAACTCTTAGTGGACTTTTCAAACCCGAAGGGACATTTCTTCTCTAACTCTAGATAATTCCCTCTCCTAGTTTTTCAAAAACATCTCCTTTTATTTCTCTTCCCTCCTTATTGCAACTTTTGGATTCTCCCCCTTGTCCGATGGCCAGCCCTTCTGAGACTGACCCTTTGCTGTCACGTTTCCTAAGTCACAATCTTAGTTGCTTGAGTGTTGGCTTCCAACGCTTTTGTTGCTTTTCCTAAAATGTCATTGATCATACATCTCTTGCAGGTCTTTATCTCTGGATTTAAAAAATTATGCCATTTCTGCTTTGTGGATGCGTCAGCATCTCGGCCGTCTCTTCCTCTCTCTCTGAATGCTAGTTTCTGCTTTCGTCTTCAGTGCTGCATGATGTCTGCTTTTCTTTTTCTAAACCCCTGAGTTTCTCATGCTCCCAGAAGTGGGGCTGTCTCCTCACCCCTTCTCATCCATCCTTGGAGGCCTGGAAAATATATATATATGACGTAGTCAGCTATTATATTCCACGGAGCTGCTCAGGATGATAATTCAGAGCACAAAGAACAAGCAAAGAAAATGAGAAAATGTCCAGATAAAAGGAGCTGAATTTCCAATCGCAGCTCTCTGTAAGTACAAAGCGCCCTCCCTGTCCTTAGGCCGGTGTGAGTGCCCCAGAAGAAAGACAGCACTGACGCCGCAGTTTGCTGTGCTGTGGGTTTCCCTGTTGGGTGCATTTAATTTTCTCATTTATGAGTTGACTTGAGCAATAACACTCACAGATACATTACAATCTTTATTAGAAAACTTTTCCCAGTTGTATTGGCAGATCGGATAGAGTAATAAAGCTGTTGTTAGGGAGAGACTGAAGAATCCCCCCTCTTGCACACCTGGCAGGTGTGTAATCAGGAGGACATTCCTGGCGGGCAATTTGGCAATTGGCAAAAACGCCACAAGCTTGCATGTGCGTGCCCTGGGGCCATGCCTGGGACTTCACCGTAGAGAGCTGGTGGGAAGGGCAGCAGAGGGACCCTTAGGATGCCTGTTAGAATATTGCAATTGCAAAACTCAGATGTGATCAGCATGAGGTCTTGGAGGAGTGGGGTGGTGTGAGCCTGAGACACATGAGGTCATGGAGACTGATGCTGTTTGGTGATATTTTGCCTTTAACCTCCATTAACAAGGACACAATTTTATTAAGTCAATCAGTGTCAGTGTTATGAAATATAAACCATAAAGCATCAACAAATGGCTCGAACAGTCCCTGTGATTGCTATGGGGTGTGTCACAAACTGACACAAACTCGTGTGCCCAGATTCTCAGGTTCCTTACCCTGACTCAGGCTCCCCCATGTACCCTGCTTCGCCGAGGGGAGTTGGACAGCACACCGACTTCGACCCTTGGCCCTTGCAGCTGACCGCTGCTCACTGCTTATCTCCTCCGCCAGCCTGTGAGTGTGGAGATCACAGACCTGTGTGTCCCCACTGCTGTGGTTTACACAACTATACGCCTGGCTCACAGCTGGCTACTTACTGTTACTTGCTGGATGATTACACGGTGAGTTTGTCCATTACTGACCTAGAAGAAAAAAGTTAAATAAATTATATCAGTCCTTTTCTTATATGAGAAACCCAAAGTATAAGTTAAGAAGCAAAATAAAAGCTGGATAATAGGAACTGAGGTATAACTTTCTCAGCTGGGAAAAGGTTTAAGAGATGGAGAGAGAATCAGAGGAATGGGATAAAAAGGAATTAAGATTGCTGTGTACACATATCTATTTCACATAAAGAATGTAAACTGTACATTTTTACTAATATAAATCAATAATATGTAGCAATTAGATGTATACACTTGAAATTTGAGAAATACTTGCAATAGAAAGAATTTCCAGACAAGTTAAAAAGTTACATCATATCAGGCTTAGGGGTTCCTGCCTGTAATTCCATTGCTTGAGTGGCTGAGGCAGGAGGACTTCTGTGAGTTCTAGGGCAGCTTGAACTAAACAGTAAGACCTTGTCTCAAAAGAAAAAAAAAAAACTTCAGTGTGGTTGTGGGTGCCTGTAATTCCAGCATTTGGGAGGCTGAGGCAAGAGGATTGCCATGAATTCAAAGTCAGCCTGTGCTCTACGTGGTGAGTTCAAAGCCAGCCTAAACTGCATAGCGATATCGTGTCTCAAAACACAAAAAATTACACCAGACTTGTTAAATTATCCTTTATATTGTATAACTTTTTATTAACATTGTTTTTATCATAAACTAATACACAAGATATACCAGCAATGTAAATAAAATTAATGTCATATCTCTATTTCCCTTTAGTCAAAGCGCCTTATAAATTTTGTCATCTTTTACAAATTTGCCATCTACCCATCTGCTTACCTGTCATCTATCTTCTATTCATCACGTATCTAATTTTATCTATCACTTATCATTTATCCACCAGCTTTTATCCCTCCATCTCTCCACCTACCTTCCATTTATCATCTATTTACCTCCTGTCGATATCTATATCTATTGACCTATCTCCTATCATATTTTTCATCTTCTATTTCTCTGTGTATTTGTATAACTTTTATCCATGTATCTATTCATTATCCATCATGTGTCTCTCTGCCTATTTAAGGAACAATTCTCTTCGATCTGTGATTCATTCATATACCTACCTCCTAGCTACCTTTCTACCACCATCCGTCATTCTGTCTGCCCATCCATCCATCTTCCATCTGCCCCTTCAGTACTCATGTGGTAAGTGTTACTATGTGGCTTGATGTTGGCTCACCTATGCTTCTAAAGCACAGCACCCATCATGTGGACGCCATGAGCCATTCTCTCCCTGATAAACATTCAGTCTGTTACTTCTTTTCCTCCTGTAGCAATGCCGTGATGATCTCCCTTCTACACAGTCTGACTGTTGGTTCTGCACCTCTCAGCAGGATTCTCTAGGATGGATTTTCCAACATCAGTGGACGTGAGTAGTCTCATTTTAAAACTGTAAGATCATTTCCCAAGAGTGTGTCCACCTCTAGCAATGTGTCAGAGGGCAAACTCCAAACTCTGGATCATTGCTGACCCTGGAAATCCTCATTTTAAAACTGTTTTCCCCCCTCCATTTGACTGGTCAAAACGGTATCTCAATATTACGAAGTGCACGATACTGTGATCTGTAACATTGGAGCATCTTCGCCATTAAATTTCATTTCTTCCACTGCAGATACCTCGAGAACTCACCAGAGCAACCGTGGCCCACCTAGAGTAAGCAAAAGAGCTCAGTGACCTCAGTGTGAGGTCAGCCGGCCGCACGAAGAGTTAGCACCGGAAGGCTGTCTGATAAGTGGACCCTAGGAGGTGAGCAGAAGTTGAATCACACAGGCACAGTTTCTTCAAATGGGAGGCGTGTGGGTCGAAAAGAGTGTTGTTGAAATTAGTGAAAATAAAAACCAGTGCCCACGCTGAGACCAGGGCAGTGCCGGAGCAGGACCACACGGGCTGGCAGGGTGTCCCCTTTCCTGGGGGTGCGTGAGTCAGGTTTTTCTGTCTGGTTCTGTCTGGACCAAACTTGTCCAGTTTGGGTCAGCTCACCTCGGAAAGCTACCCACAAATATTTCCATTACAATCATTTTACAGATGCTGCGATACCAGTAACAGTCAGGTACTCAGTTATGACTGGCAAGAGAGAGAAATGGGGAACTTCTGGGCTAATGTATACCGTTGTACAAGGATAACTGTCACGCAGTTTCATTTCGGATTAAGTTAAAGGATTAGCTATGTGCTGGCCCACGCTGGCTGTCTGTTGCAGTTTGCTGATTGCTGTCCTGTGCTTTAGACTGTGTGATGACAAGCAGCAGTGGCCTCCCAGCTAGGACCACATTCTCATAGCCATGTAGGGGATGTGGGTCTCAATCTGGGCTGCAGCATGGGCTCCTGGACCTGGTTCTCCTTGAGCAGGAGGGAGGGACTCACCGTGACCATCCTGAGGCCAGCACACCCTTGGCTCCTGCTTGTGTGAATACAGACTGACCGGGAATAAAACGGCAGAGGCGAGGAAACCTGCCTGCAGTTGTACACGAAGGAGTGGCAATCGCTGTGTGATCACATCTCAAGAGCGCACAGGCTGCCCGCACCCGAGCACAGAGCCTGCTGCCCAGCACGTGAACACACTGCCACCAAAGTACAGTTTGTGTCAGAGGTTTTGGACTACTTTGAGAAAGAGACTGGGGTCCCCTCCCGAGGCCTTGTGAGCTCTCCTGGTTTGTGTTTCTTGCTGACCCGAGGAGGCCTGCTATTCCACGAGTGTGGGGTTCAGTGTCCACTCCGTGCCTTAGCTCAGCCCTGGACACTGGACAGCACAGGAGACCAGCTAGACCCCCCATCCTGGGGACAGCTTGTCCTGGAGCTCAAACCAGCAGGCAGAACAGGTAGGCTGGGGGTGCACAATACGCGTGCACAGCTGGGCTCTGTCCTGACTGATTGTGAGCTGGTGGAGAGCTTATTGTTTTTTTCCACAACCTGCTACCTGGTCTCAGATGGGTGCATGAACATATCTGTCAGTCTGGAGACACAAACCACTCCGTAAATGACAGGGCAGTGTCACCTGTGGGAGACAACTCCAGTGACTCCCCTTGAATGCAAAACAATTGCGGCAACTTTGATTATATGGAGACTTGTTCCCTTATATCGATATGTAGAGAGCTGGCTAGGCTATTTCCTTCTCTCTTCAATTGGCTCTAAGCCTTGCAAATAAGGCCAGCTGAGGCACTGATATGTAATCTCTAAAGCCATCAGACAGTCTCCTGTTTCCTTGCTTAGTGCTCTCTGTAAAAGATATGAGCACAGCGGGATGTTAGAGTCAGTCAGTTCCAGGAATGTCAACTGGGTGTGAGCCTCAAGGTAAAGACACCCCAGAGCACAAGAGTTTACATGTCAGAAACAGAAGCAACAGCCTCCTAAAACAATTCAATTAATACCTCAATTGAATTATGCAAATTGATCCTCCTGCATCTCCTTATCTCTGCATTTTGCAGAGATGCTTTTCTCCCGCCCTGGCCAGCCTGCTCAGCTTACTCAGGTAATTCCCGCCATCCTCATTGTCACTCATCCCTGAGCCACCCCCTTCCTCACAAGATAATAAATTCTGGGAGACGCCTAGGGTCAGGGCCTTTGTCCGCACATCCTCACGGGGATTGGACTGAGGACCCCTTGGCCGCCCTTCCCTTGGAATATGTCTGGGTGTCTTTACTCTCGCTGTGGGTTGCAGTGGAGGTGGGAGATTGGAATTAACTTGCTGGGATTCTAATAATATCTCGATGGGATTGTAAACATAACTTTTTGGATTGTGAGGAAGACTACGAAAAGGATTATAATACTTGGATGACTGCACACAATTCTTGGGATTACAGTAGTCACCCTTCATGGGCCTGAGGTCTCTAGTTTGTCTCTTAGTGAGTTTTATACAAAGCGCACCATTCTTTCTCATGTGTCTGGCTCGCTCTGTTCAGGATTGTGTCTGAGCCACCCCTTGGCACTCCTGATAGCACCAATCATGCATTTGCATTGCTGTGGTGTTTCCACGTGTCCGTTCTGTCTCCAAGAACATTTTGTCTACCCCGACATGTGTGGCGCCCTTTTCTGTCCATGCTGCGTCCTAGTCCATCCACGCCTTGTGACAATCACTTCTCCAGGAAAAGGACACCGCATGTGGGAATTGGGCGCGGGGATATTGGAATGTTTTGTACTGATAATTGTAATTTGTGTAGTTCACATGTGTATGTTTTTATGTGATGCTCAATATGGAGTCGAGGGTGGAGACTCCAGGGGGGTTGCTGGAGGCCTTCTAGATAACCCCTTTGTGAGGACTGGTTGTGGGGTTTTGCCTTCTGTGTGTAGTGTGAGAGAGTTTATGCGGGAGCTTTGGGTGGGAGAACTCATGGAGGAGGATTTGCGGGGTTCCTGTGAGACAACTGCCCTGAGACACTGGACAGGCAGCCAAAGATGGGCAACTAGGACACATATGTTATACCACTGGCCGCCTAAGACAGGCACAGGACCTATTGCTGTCCTGCAGGCCCATGACGGGTAAGGCCTGGTTGGGTTCATATGAAGAGTCCTTGACCTAAGACAGGCGCTGTCCTACAGGCAGCCAAAGACGGGCAACTAGGACACATATGTTACGCCACCGGCCGCCTAAGACAGGCACAGGACCTATTGCTGTCCTGCAGGCCCACCACGGGTAAGGCCTGGTTGGGTTCATATGAAGAGTCCTTGACCTAAGACAGGCGCTGTCCTCACAGGGAATGCCATACTCCCATAAGTGATAAGGGAAACAATGTAGGGAGCGGCATGATAGCCTCACACATCTCTTCCTCCTGCAGGCATCCAGGTGCGTTGGCTTACATTTCCCAAGCTAACTAAGTAACAAGATTGAGATGTTACAAAGGTCAAAAGAGTTAATCGACACCTATTGCTTGGGATTGTCCCTGCCCGGCCCTAAGCCTGGGGCACTTCCTGCTTAGGGTTGAGGTTAATTAAAACCTATTGTTTAGCATTATCCCTGCCTGACCCTAAGCCTGGGGCGCTTCCTGCTTGGGGCTGGGGGTTGCTGCCAAGGTTAGCAAATATATATTCCAGCTTCTAAAAAATAAAGCGGATTCAGATTCACTCACAGACTGGTGTGCAGTGTCTTCTGTCTCTCACTCGCCGACTCCCTGTCCACCTTTGGAAACCCTAGCCCTGCCACAGCTGGACTCCGGCAGACATGGAAGCAAGTGAAGACAGAGTGGCTGTGACACTTGTATGCATCCGCTGGTCGCAGGCCTCTAGACGTGGATGACCATATACCAGACTCTGTATCAGTGGCTGATTTATTTAGGAAGTGGTGAAGTGGACAGGCTCAGGGGCAGTTGGTTGGGTTTGGACAGCTGTGACGCCTTTGTGACTCGTACCTCCTGAAGAGACAGAAGGGCACCCACTCCTGCAGGGACCCCTCATTCACCCCCGTGCATTCCTGGTTCTGTGCCAAGTAATCTGTTACAGCTTCTGTAGACACAAGTTGGCTTGGCCAGTCTAAGAACTTCCTACCCACGGAAACCCACGGTTGTTCTTTAATATTTTGGGTTTAGTGTTGTGCTTTTGGCCCCTGTGACTTCCTTGTTCCTTCCTCTTGGCGAAGGAGCCACAGCCTGTAGAGCTGTCAGTGCTATTCCCAGCTTGCATCTTCTCATGATAAAGGGTCCCCGACTCTTTCCATGCGGGACTCTGGGGACATGTGCTTCCTTCTCTCCTGGAAGTGGAGTGGGCACGGAGGACAGAGTAGCTCTGTCACAGGGTGGGTGGCTGTTTAAGGAAACTGCTGGCTTTCAAGGTGGCTGTGCATTTTGCACAAAACCAACTGTGCAAGAGAGCTTTGGTCACACCCTCCCTCTTGTAGTCTGGGTCCCTATGGGTCTGGACCCCACTCTGGTCCCTGTCTGACTTCTCATCTCTCTCCCTGAGAGGTTTCTACTCTGGCCCCGGTCACAGAGAGGTGGGTCTGCTGCCTCCCACTGGCTGGTTGTCTGTCTTCCAGCCTTGCCTTAATGTGAGTCAGCTCCCTCAGCAGAGTTCCCACTGCACTCAGGACACGGTGTTTGTTCCCTTGTGTCTGGCCGTGCTCAAGAACATCAGGGATCAGATGCCACATCAAGGGCTCAGACAGCTGCGGGGTCATTTCAGTTCCTCCAGAGGAAGTTCGAGATGGCTGCAATCCACTTGTGACTGGGATCACCTAAGCTTAAATAAGTACAGAATTACATTAGAGCATCAGGTCACTAGTACAGCCTGCTGGCAAACAGAAGGGGACACAGCCTCAATTTGTCATGAGTTTCCCAGATACTTCCAGTTGTCCTGGAAGCATTTGTGTCAGTACTTCCCTGGCTGCAAATAACAGACACTTACTAGACTGCTAAGCCAATTCTCTAACAGAAAACGCTCCCGTGAGAGAGCATTTCCTTTGCTTTCTCCCCTTTGGCAGCAGTAGAATGAATTGCCTGAGGTCATTTACTTTGCCAATAACCGAAGTAAGTAAATAAAAGTGAACTCCATCATTGTCTGAGTGCTTCTGATTAATAACTGTTTTTCTGTGGATGAACAAGCCACCCACCTGTTCAACCCCCTTCCCAGCTCTGTGTGCACACAGGTCAGTGCACTGCATGGATCCCACCTCTGTGTGCCTCTCTCAGCCCTGTCTGTCCTTCCATTACCCGGAAACACATCCCTTTCCCTTCCCGGACTGTTCTGGCTGGGGTTTCCACACCAATAAATGTTGCTGGTTTTTTTCTTTTTTTTGGAAAGAATGATGAAGAGAGGAAGAAGGGAGAGTGGTGGGTGTGCTCTGAGCAGAGGAAGCGTGCTGTTGGCACGGGGGAGGAATGGTCCTGAGCTGGTACCAGATCCCTTCCCACAGTCAGGCCTGTGTGCCCGGGAGGTGGCGAGAAGCTCCGCTCTTCCCGCATGCTGCACTGTGGTTCAGAGATCTCGGTCAGATCACAGAGCTCCAGCCAGTGTGCCAGGTACTCCACTCCCATCCATCGGCAAGGTCCACAAAGGCAGGTCCCTGGAAGGCCTTCTGGGCCACTTCCTCCAGTCCCGGAGCTGCATCTGGGCTTTGCTCCTCTGGGGAAGTTTCTTCCCGGCCCTATCATTTTCTTCTCTCACTCCCGGGGAAGATGTCCACACGTAGCACCCGTGGCTCCCCTCTCCCCAAGCACAGAAGTCATGTCTGTTGGGGAGCCTGGGGTCCCAGGAGACTACTCCCCCCTGGAACCCATCCGGGAAAGGTGCCAGAGCCTGACAGGTGGGTGGCATGCCCGCCTTGGCCACTGAGTGTCTGGGTTGCTAGCAGGCTCCTCCTCTCTTTCACTTGCTCCGGAGTGGGGCAGACGAGCACTCTTTGATGGCACAATGAGCCCGATTCATCACGCTGGGGATGTTTCAGGAACACCCTCGGGAGCCTGTATCGCTTCGTGTGTTGGCAGCTGGGTAACCTTGTCCTCCTGACAGAAGAATAAAGTCTTTCAGGTAGGATTGGATCCAGGTGGGCTCTCAGGCTCTTAAAAAAAAAAATAAGACAGAATTTCTGGAACAAATAGATTCTTTTCTTTTAAATCTTGGTGGTTTGTTTGTTTGTTTTGCAGTATTAAGGATTGAACCCATGGCCTGGTACGTGCTAGGTAAACTTTCTATCACTGGGCTGCAGCCGAGCTCTTATTCTCAGCTCTTAAAACCAGCATGATGGTGCCATACAGGTACCCACTGTGTAATGCTCAAGCCAGGTAATTAGCATATCTATCTTTTCAATCACTCCTCATTTCTTTGTGGTAAGAATTTTCAGCACCCTCCTGCCTGGTTCTTGTGTGCCATCTTCCATGGCATAGGTGCAGGAGAACCCCTGGACCTGCCCTTCTGAACTAACTCACCTGCCCTGTAAGATGTTTCCACCCTCCTGCCAGCAGCGAGTTCAAGGAGGAAAGAGACTCCCATTGAAGATTTGACCTGGTGCGGGTGGGTTAAGGGGTAACCTCTGCCCTGTGGTAGCAGCTCTAGACTCCTCTCCTTTCTGCGCATCTGACTCAGGCAGGATCGATCCCAGAGGCCTGCTGACCCAGCACCATTTGATGGAAGACTGTCTCCTCCAGCAGAGGGGCGGGGTCAATTTGCTGCACAGCTCAGGATAAAAGCACAGGAGAAGAAGGAGCAGGGGCAGAAGATGGCTGACTTCCGGCTTCCCACACCGTCTAGCATTTCCATAATTGCAAGAAGCACTCAAGGCAGGATTGTAGGGGATGAGGACAGATGGTTTTGCTGTCATGAACAGCTGCCGTGTCACCTAGCTAGGACATGTGGAGGCTCCCATGGACCTCATCTTCTCTTCTTCCCCACCTTGGCTGCACAGGGGGGCCCAGAGGGAAATCTTAATGTCTCTTCTTCAGCAGATACCCCCGGGGGAGAGTCTGCATGCTGGCCCTCAGGGGACCCTGCACCTGTCAGAGGCCCCAGCTCGACCCTCAGTCCATGCCTCTCACAGTAGGCCCATGAGTCTCAGGTTCCTCCTTCCCCTGAACTCCAGGTCTGGGCAGGGATCTGTGTCTGTCCAGGAAGTAACTTACAGCAATCCTTTTTCCAGCCCTCCTCAGAAATCCAGAAAATTGTATTTGTACACCCATTGAAATAGTATTGGAATCCTGATGAGTTAATTCCAATCTACCATCTCCATATTGAGTGTGAAGACATTAAGACCTATTCAAAGTTATGGGCAGCCAAGGAGTCCTAAATCTAGTCCAGGTGAAGATACACAGACAAAGGCCCTGATCCCAGGCCTCTCCCAGAATTTATGATCTTGTACAGAAGGGGGTGGTTCAGGAATGGGTGACTGTGAGCAAGGTGGACTGAGCTGGCCGGGTGGAGAGCAGGCACCTCTGCAATACGCAGGGAGAATGACATGCAGAGAGACCAGTCTGCATAACTCCATTGGGACAGCACATAAATGAATTTAGGGGGCTGACACTTCAGTTACTGATATGTGAACTTTTGCACCCTGGGAAGTCAGTGTCTCTTATTTTGAGGCTCCTACCCAGTTGACACTACTGGAGCTAGCTGGCTCTGCCATCTCGCTGTGTTCAGCTGTTCTACAGGGAACACAATGTGAGGAAACAGGAAATTGTCCATTGGCCTTGAAGATTACATCAGTATCTTTGCCGGCCTTATGTGCAACACTTAGAGCCAGTCGAAGGGGGAAGGAAATAGCAAAGCCAGCGTTGTGCAGTCAGTACATGGAGACAAGGCTTGGTTTAAATAACACGGAGGTAATCGTTCTGCATTCAAGAAGAGCCATCCTTCCCGTGCCCTTATGTGCATGTGGGCTCCATGTGGACTTCCACAGCTGTCCATTGGGGCTGGGAGCTTAGATGGCAGCTAACTGTGGTGTGATTTGTTGGCTTTGTCTTGAAGGTGTTGTGAGAACCCCAGAAGCCTATCCCGGGAGCTTCCTCCTCAGTGCTGAATGAAACACAGATCTTGCAGCTGCTCTTCTTACCACCTGGGGCTGAATTGAGGTGCACAGCCATGGATGGGCCTTGGGCCTGGTTTCCTGAGGACCAGAAGCCTAGCAGAGACCACCAGACTTTTGCAAAAGCAACATGGTGTGGAACTTGTTATGCCTGGGAATAGACAGGCAGAGAGTGATAAGGGCATCTTCCTTCCCAAAATGAAGTGTGTCCCTTTTATTGGGAGGGAGCTAAGGTGGGGGACCTTAGGTGTAAGATGTTACTAAACATTTATGGTCAGAGTTCTCTGATGGACTTGCACCTCAGTGGGCAAAGACCTTGAAGCATTTAGTGTAAATTTTTTGGTGTTTCCAGGATCCACAGGATCCACAAAAGTCTTTGCCCTATCTTATCTCCTCCACCTCAGCCCATGCTGGGTGATGACAACTTTGGTACCTAACTGGGTTCCCTGCAGAGAGTAGAGCTTCTCCCTGCAACCACCTTGGGGATCCAATTTGAAACTTACACTGCACTTGACAGCTGTGGGAACACCTGGCTTCCTGGGAAACTGTGTGAAACTGTCTGAAAGTCTTCAGGACAAGATGTCTTTTAGTTTCATAGTTATTGCCAATAACATCAGTCATGTCTTGGTTGTGAACTATTAGGCATTCAGGCCTCAGTTTCTATACCGTAACCTGGGCCATAGAGTTGCTGGCTTCAGGGGCAATTGTAGCAGGCAAACTTCAGAAGACCTCTGTAAAGATGAACTGTCATAATGTGAGGATTGGGGTATGATAGTGTTATAGGCAGCCAAGTTAGTTAGAAATACTATAGGCAGTGAAACAGAGCCAGGTCCTCGAAGGAGCCAGTGCAGAAGCCCAGATACCTTGTAACTATGGGGAGACAGACACCTCCTGCTGTGGGCCAGGCCTTGAGAAAAAGGATCAAGAAAATGCATCCATCTCCTAAGGACTGATATTCTAAATAGTTCCCTATCACCCTGAAGAAGTGAGGGGCCACCCTCCCAACCCCCAATGGGAAGAGTCACTGCTCCCTAAGAATGTTTACTTAATATGTGATTTGCTTCCCCATTGGTCCCCGATTAATCAATTTTACCTGAACTATTAATCTTATTGGCTAACTATAGTTATGTCCCACCTTATGCCCATCGGCCTTGTGAGTTTCCAGTTTTCCCCACCTTGAACCTGTCTCACCCCATGATTTTACTCTATAAAAGCCCCCTAGAAAAGACAGAGTCCTTGGCAACCCACTTGGGACCCCTCCTGTCTCTCTCAGACAGAAGCTGTCTTTCTCTCGATAAGTATATTCTGCTCTTAACCTCCGTTGTTCCTAAAATTCATCCTTTGATTTTAGAGAACACGAACTTGTACCGGAGTTTCATAGCTATATCACTAGTAGGGAT
Source organism: Hydrochoerus hydrochaeris (assembly GCA_004027455.1). Lineage (NCBI taxonomy): Eukaryota > Metazoa > Chordata > Mammalia > Rodentia > Hydrochaeridae > Hydrochoerus > Hydrochoerus hydrochaeris. The sequence continues at coordinate 120,609 of PVLA01006027.1, forward strand.
GGTCCTTCGTCACTGGGGGTTTGTGACCCAGAGGGGATGTGAATACCCACAACAGCTGTCTGGTCTTTGCCCTGTGCCTGGCACAGGTCTGGCACCCTTGGTCGTCACCTTGGGTGAGTAGCCTTGAGGTGTGGGCAGAGCAGGAGAGCTGGGCAGGCTGTGCAGCTATGGGGAAGAGCCACACATAGCTGGCACCTGTGGTCACGGAGCTTGAGGTCACAGTTGGTACCCAGTCATCTAGAAGGAGACATCTTCCAAGGACTGAGCTTTGGGGATGATGCAGAGGCCACGCTGGCCCGGCCTGAGAAGACATCAAACCTCAGAGGAGAAGGTGGTGTCTGGTAGGAGTCTGAGGAGCCAAGGGGACATTAGAACTCCCACGGTAGGGCTGGAATTGGGGCCATGTGTGCCCCCACTCACGTGTTGGATTTTATGGTAGATTTTAGCATCTCCTTTAGGGGAGCTGGAGGTATAAAGTTGGAGTCTGCTTGCAAGATGGGATAGGAGGTATATGTAAGAAGTATCTTCCTAATGGCTTAAATTTGAGAAAGAGAGAGATAACAATCAATTGTGCCATTGCCTGGAAGGGCTAGTTTGGGCCTGAGGGGGGCGGATGGACCAGCAGGTGGGCTGGCGGGGTGGGGGTGGGGGTGGGGCAGTGTTTGGACAGCTGGAGCAGGTCGACCAGCAAGCCCCGGGAGCAGTGTGCTTGCTTCTGCTCAGCTCAACCTTTGTGCTCTCTCCAGGCCTGGCAGCCCCTGGGCTCAGGGCTAGCAAAAGCTTCAGGAGTCAGACGGTCATGGAGGTTACAGAACCATCAGCAGGAGTCACCGCCTGTGCAGGGCAGCGCTAAGGATGGGCCTGGCAGGGCTGGCTGCTGTGGGCATGGAGTGGGGGTCATCACTGCCTCTCCTCAGCAGGCTTGTGCTGGGTCTTCCGGGCCTGGGGGAAGCCTCACCTGTGGATGGGAGGAGCCCGGGTGTGGGCTTGTGAGGCCAGAAAGAAGGACCTGCAGGTCCTGAGAGCATGCGGCAGGACCAAGGATCCTCTGCAGAGATGAGGGGAGTGACTGGTCTCGGGGGACCGCGGCTGGTAGGGCTGGGTCAGCTTCTCTAAGAAGAGCAGGACACTTCTCCCCCAAACCGCATCAGCCTCGGAGGCCGAGCATCCCAGACTGTACTGATGGACTGGTCTCCGAGGACTGGCCTTGGTCCTTTGGTAGCCATGAGGATGATTCTAGAATCTGGAGTATTCAGCATGGCCATCTCTGCCCATCTCCTGCTGTACTTCACATTGTCACCAGAGGACTGCAAAAACAGATGTGCTGTCTGGCTCATCTGTCATGTGTCATCTCTCCTTGCCACACGTGTCTGTGGCCCCACGGCTGTGAGCATTTTTACCCATCCCCTGCACGGCTCTGCAGTGTGTCCAAGGTCCTCTTGAGGAGTAGAGGCGCTGGCATGAAAGATGTCCAGTGTTCAGCCTCACTAGGGAGCAAGGCCACTTCCCAGGGCTGAGCTCAGGTCCCCTGCGTCACCTGCTGGACACCAGCTCCTCATCAGCACAGTGGTCCTTTTTCTTTGGCTCCGTGGGGAACATTACTCATTGTTGCTTCGATGCATTTCCTGGATAGAATAAGTTGAGGCTCCTGGCTGTCCTGTCCCTTGCTCTGTCCCCTGTGGGCTGGTGGCCGGTTCCTCATGGTCCCTCATGTGTGCAAGAGTTGTGGCTGACTCCTGGCAGGCCGTCTTGTTCTTTGGCTGTCCTGATCATGGAGCCCTCAGTGAGGCTGAGACTCTTCCTCCCCCCCCCTCCTCCCCTCCCCCTCCTCCTCCTCCTCCTCCTGCGTCCGGTTGGAGATGTCTCTGTGCCTGTTCCCCAGGTGTGTCCACCCCTCCAGTCACTCTCCCTGCCCGGCATGCTGGGAAGCTGAACCTTGGTTTCTCATTTCAATAGCATCTGTCATTTCTGGATGTTTTATATGACTCTTTCAAAAACCTATCCTGTCGATTTTGACAGTTTTATTTTCTTACTGTTTGCTCTCCATCTTTCATTTCCTTAAGAATATTTTTAAAATCTTATCCTACTTAAACTTAACCTCCATCGCCTTATGCTTGCTCGGTAAGCTACGGTCTCTCCTCTGTGCGGTCATTTTGGGTCGAGATGTTATGTTTCTATGAAAGTTCCCTGAGGAAAAGTGTGCTTTCTGGGAGACACTGGACTGGGGCTGGGAATTCTGCGCCCTCAGCCTGCATTCCGGCTACAGAGGCGGATTCCAGGGGCAAAGCTTGCAGGACTGTCCTATTCTGCCTTGAGCTATGGCACTATGAGGAGGTGGCTTGGGACTCCACATCCACCACTCTGGGGTCCATGCTCTTGAAGGAGGGACCAAGTCAAATTCCTTCCTTTGCAGGGGATGGGGTGTCCACACAACAGGGATCATCAAACACCCCCTGCCTCAGGACTGACCTCCCCCATCCCAATCATCCTTATCCTGTTGGGGGATTTTCTATTTTCTTAACTATTCAGAAATACATTTTAAAATGTTTCTTAAAATTTAAAAAAAATCCAGTAAGCCTACCTTTTGTCCTTTTTAGGACAAATACTGTCTAATTCTACTTACAGGAGGGTCCCACAGGAGCTGAATTCCTAGAGACAGAGGGCAGGAGGAGGGTATGGGGACAGGAGTCAGTGTCTAGTTGGGGACAGAGCTGCCCACACAGTGTGAGCCGATGGAAACCCTTGGAGGGGGCAGTGGTGACAGTGACACCACGGTGTGAACTTGTTTGATGCTCCTGCCTGGACACTTGGAAAAGGTCAAAGTGGCAAATTGTGCTACATATACTTTTCCACAATTGTTCTTTTCAGTTGGTTTTTTGGGTGCCAGGAAGAACTTGCTGGCCGTGTGTCCTGGTGGCTGCATTGCTCCGCCTTGCTCATGTGAGTCGGCCTCTTCTGGGCTTCTCTGCCATACCTGTCCTGGCTGTTTGCAGTAGGCAGCTCCATGTATACCTTTTCAGGCTTTCGCTTGTCTGTCTCCGGCCCCAGCTGGGGAGGCCTCTCGAGATCCAGTGTTGGGATACAGGGACCTTTAGAGTCCGTGCGCCCTTCCAGGCTTTGCAGACCCTGCATCACGCGTTGGGCTGCATTTCTATGGTAAAAGCTGCTGACCTTTCCCACCCATCTGAGCTGACGCTGCCCGCTCTGGACAGAGCAGGAATACCAGGAGCTCAGGGCTACATCTGCAGAACCATGCACAGGACATTACCTGTGACTCTCTGTGAGTGTGGCCGGTCGCTGGTACTGTTCCCCGAGGGGAACCACTGTGGATTCACACTCCCACCGTGTGTGTGTGTGTGTGTGTGTGTGTGTGTGTAGGACGAGCTGATTCCCAGAGGAGGCAGAGCAGGACACGCTGACAACACAGGAGCCTGCCACACGGTGACACAGAGAAAGAGCACGCGCTGAGGGCTGAGGAGGTCCAGAGTCCCTCTGAGCTCTGCCTGGGGCTTAGAGCACATAAAGGAAGGACACATCAAAACGCTTTCTTAGAGCAGAAGCATTTTTTTCCCCCAGAGAACAGTGGTGGTCACAGATAAACCCAGGAAGTAATAAAACATCTCGCAGATTTCAAACTAAACGACCTCTGTGTCTGGTGCCACAATGCTCTTTTAAGGATGGTCTTGCTCACGTAAACACGTACATCACCACAGCCTGGAGGGCAGGAGCAAGTGACAGTTTCCAGATGGGGTTTGAAAAAAAAAATGTTAAGGTCACAAACGATGTCTCATTCCTCCCCACCTGAACAGGGCTGAGGCAGAAACGCTTGGGGCAAAAATGAATCACAGACATCCCTTGTTTTACAATGGAGTTGTCATCCAGTGACTAACTGATCACTGTATGAGGTATTTTTCTGTTTTGTTTTGTTTTTTTTGATACCAGGGATCGAACTCACGACCTTGTGCTTACCAGGCAGGTGCTTATGCCGCTGAGCTAAGTCCCCAGCCCTGTATGAGGTATTGTACGTTATGATATCGGAACAAAGGAATGGCTGAAGGGATCTCCAGCTGGATGACGGCTTTGATTTGCAGGACCCTCAGGTGCAGTGCTGTGCTGTATGACGGAACCTAACACAGCGCCCTGCACGGCTGGGGTCACCGGGAGGCTGAGCTGCTGCTCACCTGTCTGCGTGACAGGTCGCGAGTCCAAGAGGCAGAAGGTGGGTCCACACATCCCGCCGTGACTGTGAGTCTGCACAGCCCTTAAACGGCAAGGTCATTAAGTGAGGAACACCTACCTGTACTGTTCCGGCAGGGCAGGGAGGCATCTAGCAAATGCACCGGATACTCTTTGTGATGGCCCCTGACACAGGGTTTTAAGGGTCTTTCCTTTGACTCTTTATAAAAGCCCTGTGGGGTCTGAAGTTGTCTTACACCCCATGAACAGGCAGAGCTGCTGGTGCAGAAAGCAGCTAAACCCCGAGCCCAGGTTCCCCCACTTATCCCTGCCGGCCCCTCCCTCACCCCTGCACGGAGTGGTGACTCCTGCTGTCTGCTTACCTCACTGTCTCTGCTTGTTCCCTGGTCTGTGTGTCACACCCCCAGGGAGCTCTCTCCCGAGACAAATTCGAGGTGTCAGGTGAATCTCAGTGGGACAATACTCACCATTCTCAGGATAATATAACCCAACACACACTTAAAAAATAAATTCTACTGATTTCCGTCATAGAACAACGTGGTGATGCATACCTGTAATCAACACTCGGGAGGCTGAGGCAGGAAGACTGCAGCAAGCTGGAGGCCAGCCCGGGCTGCAAAGTGAGTTCAAGGCCAACCTGAACTGTACAGTGAGAATGTGTCTCAGAAAGACAAAAAAAAAAAAAAGTCATAAAATAATATATGGATATATTTACATGAAATTTAGGGACCTCCACAGGTTCCCCGAGTGGGATCCTATATTGAGACTTTCAAGAATGTTTTGAACTCTATCAGGAACGGCACTTCGAAGACAGAATGACTGTCATACAGAACGACATTTTCACATGGAGGGTTCTTCCATGAGAGTCTTTTTGGGGATTTAAAAATAAGCATCAAAGGTAGGATTTAAAATGTACCTTTATTACTTGACTCAAAATACAGAGTGTTGATAAAAGCCTGAATGGATGTAAAGGGAGAAGCAAGGACTCACGTGGGGTGACAGTGACCCCAGGGGTCTGCCTTGTAGGAAGGACAGGCACCTGCCATGGGCCCTTGCACCTGGGAGGAAGTCCCTAGTACATGATCTGCAGGGACAGCAGGACAATGTGCCTAGGACCCCCACCCCACCCCCACCCCCACCCCACTCCACCCAGCCTGGCTCCCCAAGCCAGAGCACACAGAAACTGCGTCGCCAACTCAGCCAGAAACGCCCTGCGTGCCTTTGGACCCTGCGGGCCGCTGAGGCTCCCTGCGCTTTGCTGCCATTCGGTGGGACCTGGCGTCCCCTGGTGGACTTGCGGGAGGTTGCAGAGCTGGCAATGGTGGAAAGAGGAAAATGAATTCTCAAGATAGACCAGGAGAGTTCCATTTTCCTCATGGAAATTAGAGAGGAAACTCCTCGCACTCTGCGCGCTACGACGGACTGTGAACGTTCTCATGGACGTTCTCACTTAAGATCGGTCTTGTCCCTGCACCATGTGTCAGGTGTCAGAGGAGGCTTTGCGGACCCACGCAGGAGAGTAGCTTTCCCTTCCTTTGGTCTCTCTTAGAAGATTTTCCCCCTCCTTTCTTCCTCTTCCTTCCCACAGGGCTGGGCTCTGGTGCCCCAGGGTGCGCAGACAAGATCTGTAAGCCCCAGCCTGCCTTCTCCTTTGCTGTGGCGTGAGAGTGGACCTGGCCTGCTCTCCAGGGACCTGAGATTAGTCAACGTGGGCGACACAGCTCTCAGCTAGAGGTGCCCGGTGTGTCCTTCCTCCATGCCTCCTTTGGGCATCTTTTCAAGGAGAGATGCTTCAGGCAGGAGGAAGGTGGACCCCCAGCCTGGCTGCAGAGCTGTCCTCCAGCCCCTGCCCCTCCCCAGCACCCACTATAGGATCCATCTGTATCTGTGGGTCACAGCCAAGGGCCAAGAGGAGGACCAGGCTGTGACCAGCCCCTTGTGGCCAGCATCAGACGTGGTATCAGCTTCCCAGAACAGAAGCTGTGAGATTGCATCTTAATGATGAGTGATATCAGCTCCATAGCTTCCTGTCTACCTGCTTGCCTGCCTTCCTTCCACGGTCCTTTGGTTTCTTTCGTGATAACTGAGGTAGAGACAGGCTATTTACAGCGAGGCAATAAGCATGAGATGAAGATAATATTGGCTGAATATTGGTCCTGAATCCATCTGGCTCTTCTGACTGTCAAGCTACCAACTCTACCTGTATTAGAGAGAAGAAAACTTACAGGACTTGCTAACTGGCCTGCTTCTCTGGCAGTCAGTGAGTTACTGAGCGCACACTTTGGGTTGTATAGTACATCCAGGAGTTGAAAATCCAGAGGCTGCAGTGGTCTAGCACGGCTGGTATAGCAGCTGCCTGTGGTGGAGACTGGTCCTCCTTCCTCACATCGAGCTGTGTGGCAAATGCATCTCACAGGGCCATTCTGCAGCAGCCTCTCACGGTCGTTCTACTCTGTGGTTCATTATGCACATAGCTGCTTATTTCCAAACTGCTCTCCCGTCTGTGTGTGCAGCAGGCAGAAGGGCACTGTCTGCATTCACGGGCTGTCCACCTTGTAGGAGGCCATCTGTCCTAAAGGTCTCCTGCCATCCCAGCTTGGGGACCCAGGCTGCTCCTGGCATAGGATAGTGAGATCTCTCTACGTGAACTATAATTCCTACTAGAGCACAGTTTTGGCACTGCTGAGGATCCTGGAGTTTCTGGGAGTGCAAGGTTCTCTGCAGAGTATTTAGTTTTGAATTACAGCGATTTCAATCTTTGTATATAAGGCTGGGCTTTATTAAATTTTGTATCACATACTTCCAAAGTTGTATCATGGAAAATCACACAAACTGACTCCACTGTCAGACCTAGATGCATAGTGCTCATTCAGGGAGGCACAGATTATTTTATGTTCATAGTGCAAATGGTCTTCGTATGTGTGTCATTTCAGAGGGGTCACTTTTGAATCTGTCATGGCTTTTATCTGGATGTCCTCCCAAAGCCTCATGCACTCATAGGTAGAGCTTCTGGGAATAACTGGGTCCTGGGTGAGTGAAACTGGATTAGTTCACTGATTGGTTTAGCAGACCCACCATGGGTGTGAGTGGCACCAACCAAAAGGCTTACAGCCTGGATGGACTAGAGAGGGAAGGAGGAGGAAGTCCTTCCTGCTTCTCCCTGAGCTTTCTCCTCTGTGATGCATACCTGCCATCCACCCCGCCTTGGAGCCAGAGGACTGCGGACTGAAACCTCTACAAACTGTGAGTTAAAAGCAACCATTTGTCTTTTAACTTGTGGCATTGGGTATTTTGTCCAAGCAATGAGAAAAGAATGAACACAGTACCCTAGGGAAGGCCACCTTCACTCTAGGGATTCTGTAGCATGGGGAATGAGAAGCCAGAGGCTTTCCATCCAGACTTATGGCCCCGTTGGCTCCGGGCAGGTGATGTCAGCTTGGGTGGGTGGGATACAGGGTGGAAAGGTGGCTTTTTATCAGGATAGCATGGAGGCCAGGGCTTTGAGTTCCACAGTCTTCATTCTATACAAGTGACACCTGTCGTGATGTAGGAACAAGGTCGCTATCTGGTAATTCAGTCCACCTAATAACATGACCTAATCAGAGCCCAGCCTTTTACTCTGAAGGAGAGGCATGCCAGCATTTGCCTGGATTAGCATTTCACTGTAGCTAATAAGTGTAGTCTGGTAATGTCAGACAGAAGCCCCCTTTTAAACAAAACAACCTAGTTATTGTTATTACTGTTAAATGGCTTTTATGGTCTAGCTGACAAATCCCACATTCTTAGTGAAACCAGTGGTTTCATGATGTTGGCTGTCTATTGAATGGCGTCTCAAGTACAGGAAAGGTGTGGAACCCACATCACACTGGGGTGCTGAGTCCTGTGTGTTCACTAACTACAGTTTGCAACAGCCGATGTTGTTAACATAAGCTGGCTGGTGACCAGGACCCTCTTCCCCTGCGAACTTCCAGTGAACCCCTCTTCCTAAGGTCCTGAGATTTCAGTACTGGGGATGGTGCTGTGTGCCTGGGTGCCTGTGTTTTAAAATGTCTGTTGTATAAGTTCACGTGGGGAGTTTTCAGGTACCTGTCATTTCTCAGCTGCCTGAGGACTTTAGTGTGGGTGAACATGGTCACTGTCATGTCCAACATCTCCACAGGAGGTTGTGTGCGAGCGACCATCTGGGTGCTCTCCCATCCTGACTGGGGCACTTCGGTAGTAGCCACCCCATAACTGGAAAGGAGGAACTCCTACTGTGACCTGGGAGAACTCCCCAGAACAAAGGTTTCTGAGGATTAAGAAAATAAAGTGATCAGTCATTTAAAATCAGGTCACACCTTAGAGCTGAGCACATGGACAGTAGCATTGGAACAGCAGGACCCTGGGGAGGGTCAGTGGGAAATTTTCCATTTTCTCAATCTCACCAGGAACACAGGAGAGCTACTTTTACAACTGAAGGGAAAGAAACCCAGAAACTCAGCTTTTGGGGGGATAGGATAAAATGAACTTTCTAAAACTGTATTTATGTTTCAGATAATCACACATTTACAGAAGAGTTGTACAGCACAAGGACCTTTGCATTTTTAGAAGGATAAACAGAGTAAGTGACAGGCTCACCCTGTTGTCTGCAGACTTCAGCTTGCATCTCCAGGATGCACTCTTGCAACTGTAACACCCAGACCCAGAAAGCCCAGGAGGCCCATGGATCTGTCACTGTCCCCGAGTCCTTGGCAGTTACTCTGCAGGATGCTCTCCACCAAGGGGGCCCCGGTGCCCCTTGGAGCTCACACACAGGTTACAGGCAGCAACTGTGTCTTGGCCTCGCATCAGGGGCCACCAGTCTGTGCCCCCTTGTACCCATGTCCATTTCAAAGACTTAGTGTGAGTGGTATTAGCCAGGCTTTTCCATGATGAGGGCTTCTCTCTGAATAAGGAAAAAAAGTTATCTCAGCTGGCGTGACACAAGCATTCAAAGAAATCGGCATTCATTCCTGATTAAAACAAAATAAAGCTGCAGACAAATTGGATGCAGATAAACAGGGTGAATGCCAGGCAAGGGTGCAGACAGGGAGGCTGCCGCTAACGCCACAGTGATGTGGAGAGGCACCTGCTGGCCCGAGGTCTGGGATGCCAACGGGCACAGTACTCGGCACCGCTGCTCCGTGTCATGGCACAGATTTAGCTACTGCACCAGGCAAGAAAACAATAGTGAGTCGCATCTATTTATACCATTTTGTCTGTGACTTATTTATGAATAAATCCAGAGAGGAAGAGTTAAGCTATTCTACTTGCAGGGGAGAAACTGCAGTGGAATCTACAACAGCAGCTATTAGAAGGAGTAAGCTTAGCTCATTAGGGGATACGAGATCAATATTCAAAATACTTTGCAATTCTGTAAAACAGCAACTGGTACCAAGAAATCGAAACAAAAACCTCCTGCAATTCCACTGACGGTAAAGATGTGAAGTAGTTAAGGATATCCACTACCCATGAAGGCCTAGCTGAGGAGAACTGGGGTACTCCATGGGAGAAGTGGGCACAGACCTAGGTGAGGAGAGAGACAGTTTGTCCCTGGCTGCAAAGCTTAATGCTGCTCCAATGCCAATTTACAATAAATTGACATAGTTTTGCTGCAGTTCCAATCAAAATCCCACAAGTATTTTGTGGTCGAAATTGACAAGTCAGTCCAGTACTTTGAAAAAAGACTAAAAATTTGGGAGACTATCCAATCTCAGGATTCATTGGGAAGGTATAAAACTTTTTTTTTTGGTACCAGGGATTGAACTCATGACCTAGTGCTTGCCAGGCAGGCGCTTATGCCGCTGAGCTAAATCCCCAGCCAGGTATAGAAATCTTGACACTGTATTACTAGACAAATCAATCAATAGGTAGTTCAAAGTCTAGGAATTTCCATACTTGAGTTGACACTAGGTGTACAAGCATCGTTAAAGGAATTTCAGGGAAATGAAAGTAATCGCTGCAACCCATGATGCTGAAGCAAACGCCATACAGTGCTCATACCTTATACCATGTATAGGAATTAACTAAAAAGAGATTATAACCTAAGTGGGAAAGCTAAAATTACTAAACTAGAGGAAAACACCAGTCAGTTTCTATGACTTTAGGTTAAGCGAAGACTTCCCTAGGCTAGACACCCAACATGTAAATACAAAAGGCAACAAAACAGCGTATCCACCCCAAAACGTAAGTAAGCTGGATTTTTTTGGGAAGTGACAACTTCAGCCCTTTGAGAAATCTGTTTTGTGTTTGTTTTTCCTTTTGCACTGGACTTCAAATGGAGTCTTTATTTTAGCAGGTCTTGTGCTGCAGCCCGAGGTGTCAGTACACAGCCGTCCTAGAGCGAAACCCCAGAGAGGGCTGGGGGGTGCTGCTTACTCAGTGAAGGTGTGGCTTGCCAGGGGTGTCGGGTGTGCAGGTGGGAGGCCCAGAACCCTCCCTCCCTGAGGCAAAGGGGATCTACAAAGTGAGAGGAGGTAATTGCAAATCACATATCTGCCCTTAGACTTGCATCTCACGAGAACATAAAATTTACGGCCTGCGTTATAAGGAATGGGCTCCCCAGGTGTGGGCGAGGGTGTGGGGGCCACCCAGAGCTCTCATACCCAGCTGGTGAGCAGGACAAAGGGCCACGCCAGAAGACCTTCTGGCATTTTCTGCAAGGTGCATATGAACCTGCTACACAACTCAGCCATCTGCCCCTGAGTGTCTACCTAGAGAAAAGAATGCAGATTCTGGCCAAGAGGGTCCATCATTGGCCTATCTGTAAGATCTGGAAACTGGAAACAACCCAGATGCCCATGGGTGGGTGAAAGGGTAAAATATCAAGCAACTTTCACTGACCAAGTGGATCACTGTATAGTAAATAAAAGGCATATTCCTTCAAATCATGAAGCATTGTGAGTGAATCTTAACTACCGATGCTGAATGAGAGATCCAGCCAGAACAGGGTGCCTGGTACAGGATTCCATTCCTATAAAACTCAGGAAAAGGGAGCCAACTCGCTGCGATGGATGCAGATGGGCATGGGTCAGGGTGGAGCTGGAATCCGTAACAGGGTGGACTCCTGGGAGGTGGGGTCAGGTTGGAGGAACCCTGGGTCAGGACCTGGGGAGTTATCCAGGGTCCCTTGCCTCTCCTTCTGGGGCTCTTCCCCTGTTTTCTGCTTCCTGGGTGCCATCAGTCAAGCAGCTTTCCACGGGCTTGCGCTTCTGCGGTATCGTCTTCTGCCTAGAAGCCAGCAGAGCCCAGACTGGGGCCTCTGAAATCAGGAGCCAAAGTAAATAAATCTCTTCTCTAAGCTGTGCCTGTCTCCCACTCTGTCCCATCAGTGAAAGTCCATACAAGAGGGGAAGAAGGGGGTTCAACGAGTCTTGGGACTTCACATGTTTTCAAAATGCTTTATTGCTTCAGACACACTATGTATCAGTGATTTCCAAACGCGCGTTAAAAGACATTCTTTAAGAACCGTGGAGAACCGCTCCCTTCCACAGGGTGAAGAAAGTATAGGGAGATTTTTTCCATTAATAAATTGATGGTTCAAATTTTAGCCAATATTGGAAATAAGACCCAGGTGTTAGTGATGACAAGCTCAACGTTTCTTGGAACACGGTTTTATTTATAGAATAAAAACATGATTTTTGGTCTCACATGATTTTGGCATATGAGACTGGTCTTTGTTTAGCATATCCTCTGGTGCTGAAATGGTCTGGCTCCCGTGGGAGAATCCCTGCAGCCCAGAGGAGGTCTGAGTGTCAGTCAGCAGGCTTGGTCCTGGGACAGAGCGCGCCAGGCGTCCAGGAGCTGCAGAGCGGGACAAACAGCCCTGCAGGGCACAGGGAGAGGGGCAGCGCTTTTGCTGTCTGGTTGAATCACACTGTCCAGAGATGCTTTTCCAGCCAGGGAACCAAGAAGAAGGTAAAATATTATCATTAGAACAAAGATGGTTTTTCAGCACTGTGAATGTTAGAACAGTTGGAAATGAACGAATGCCCTCCTGCCGTACAGCGCGGTGTCCGAGAGGTGTCTAATTAGAAACAACAGATTGCAAAGAAACAAACCAGGAGGAAAGTGTAATGACCTTTGGGACTCTGCCAAGAGCAGTTGCCCCTGGGAGC